>CAXKVX010005230.1:10000-12500 GCA_964058865.1 Eleocharis quinqueflora
GGATGAAAACATCGCTGCATGGATGAAAATCATGTTTACATGGATGAACGGATGAAAATCATGGATGAGTGGATGTAAATCATTGATGAGTGGCCGAAAATCATCCATGAAACGATGAAAAACGTGTTTTCATGGATGTTTTGGAGCTTGGGGATTTCATGGGGGTGGTAACCCTGCAGGTGGCTATAGGGTAAAAATTTATATTTCCTATTGGGGGGGGCTAAATTTCGGAGGGGGGCGGGTGTTGGGGCACGCATGCAGGGGTGTTGGGGCACGCATGCAGCGGTGTTGGGGCACGCATGCAGCGGTGTTGGGGCACGCATGCAGCGTTGTTGGCGCACGCATGCAGCGGTGTTGGGGCACGCATGCAGCGGTGTTGGGGCACGCATGCAGCGGTGGGGGCATGCATGCAGCGGTTTTGGGGCACGCATGCAGCGGTGTTGGGGCACGCATGCAGCGGTGTTGGGGCACGCATGCAGCGGTGGGGGCACGCATGCAGCGGTGTTGGGGCACGCATGCAGCGGTGTTGGCATGCCGCAAACGATGTAAAGCATGGTTGGATGGCTGCTTTACATGGAGGAATGGGTGCAAAACATGGATGAATGGGTGAAAAACATGGTTGCCTGGCTGAATGGCTGCCTTACATGGGTGCATGGATGAAAAACATGGGTGCATGGATGAAAAACATGGTTTCATGGCCGAATGCATGAAAATCATGGATGGCTGCCTGCCTTACATGAGTGAATGGATGAAAAACATTGATGCATGGATGCTTTACATCGGTGAATGGATGAAAAACATTGCTGCATGGATGAAAACATCGCTGCATGGATGAAAATCATGTTTACATGGATGAACGGATGAAAATCATGGATGAGTGGATGTAAATCATTGATGAGTGGCCGAAAATCATCCATGAAACGATGAAAAACGTGTTTTCATGGATGTTTTGGAGCTTGGGGATTTCATGGGGGTGGTAACCCTGCAGGTGGCTATAGGGTAAAAATTTATATTTCCTATTGGGGGGGGCTAAATTTCGGAGGGGGGCGGGTGTTGGGGCACGCATGCAGGGGTGTTGGGGCACGCATGCAGCGGTGTTGGGGCACGCATGCAGCGGTGTTGGGGCACGCATGCAGCGTTGTTGGCGCACGCATGCAGCGGTGTTGGGGCACGCATGCAGCGGTGTTGGGGCACGCATGCAGCGGTGGGGGCATGCATGCAGCGGTTTTGGGGCACGCATGCAGCGGTGTTGGGGCACGCATGCAGCGGTGTTGGGGCACGCATGCAGCGGTGGGGGCACGCATGCAGCGGTGTTGGGGCACGCATGCAGCGGTGTTGGCATGCCGCAAACGATGTAAAGCATGGTTGGATGGCTGCTTTACATGGAGGAATGGGTGCAAAACATGGATGAATGGGTGAAAAACATGGTTGCCTGGCTGAATGGCTGCCTTACATGGGTGCATGGATGAAAAACATGGGTGCATGGATGAAAAACATGGTTTCATGGCCGAATGCATGAAAATCATGGATGGCTGCCTGCCTTACATGAGTGAATGGATGAAAAACATTGATGCATGGATGCTTTACATCGGTGAATGGATGAAAAACATTGCTGCATGGATGAAAACATCGCTGCATGGATGAAAATCATGTTTACATGGATGAACGGATGAAAATCATGGATGAGTGGATGTAAATCATTGATGAGTGGCCGAAAATCATCCATGAAACGATGAAAAACGTGTTTTCATGGATGTTTTGGAGCTTGGGGATTTCATGGGGGTGGTAACCCTGCAGGTGGCTATAGGGTAAAAATTTATATTTCCTATTGGGGGGGGCTAAATTTCGGAGGGGGGCGGGTGTTGGGGCACGCATGCAGGGGTGTTGGGGCACGCATGCAGCGGTGTTGGGGCACGCATGCAGCGGTGTTGGGGCACGCATGCAGCGTTGTTGGCGCACGCATGCAGCGGTGTTGGGGCACGCATGCAGCGGTGTTGGGGCACGCATGCAGCGGTGGGGGCATGCATGCAGCGGTTTTGGGGCACGCATGCAGCGGTGTTGGCATGCCGCAAACGATGTAAAGCATGGTTGGATGGCTGCTTTACATGGAGGAATGGGTGCAAAACATGGATGAATGGGTGAAAAACATGGTTGCCTGGCTGAATGGCTGCCTTACATGGGTGCATGGATGAAAAACATGGCTGCATGGATGAAAAACATGGTTTCATGGCCGAATGCATGAAAATCATGGATGGCTGCCTGCCTTACATGGGTGAATGGATGAAAAACATTGATGCATGGATGCTTTACATCGGTGAATGGATGAAAAACATTGCTGCATGGATGAAAACATCGCTGCATGGATGAAAATCATGTTTACATGGATGAACGGATGAAAATCATGGATGAGTGGATGTAAATCATTGATGAGTGGCCGAAAATCATCCATGAAACGATGAAAAACGTGTTTTCATGGATGTTTTGGAGCTTGGGGATTTCA
>CAXKVX010005232.1:0-45326 GCA_964058865.1 Eleocharis quinqueflora
GCACCGTTGACTTCTGTAGAAGTTGCGACAACTGTTTCTCCAATTGTAATCGAGTCACCCGATGCAAATTTTCCTCTTAGAAAACAAATCCACGAAGAATATCATCATGAAAAAAGCACTTGATTGATTATGATTACAATTTACATGGTATGTTTCATTCAGTACATTGAGATACGTTTACTGTTCACATAAATAGGGTTAGTCTCCATAAAGATGGAAATTTGAATTTCTACAACAACAAAGCCAAATCATGGCACCAAAATTTCAATATTTAATAATTCAGTTAGCCTTTGGTGGAACCTGATTGATAAGTTGAAATATTGATAAGTAGGTAGGTGAAAAATGCATGGCTTCTCTAACTAAATTCGTTGTCTCTAGTCTTCAGTCTTCAACCATAATAGAAGCACTTCAATTACTCGCACAGTTTATTTTAAAAGTTGCCTCTTAATGGTCGGCAATTAATTACACATCAAGGTACCAAATTTAAAAATTGCAATTCTAGTCGAACAATAAGAACATATCTATACAGATTAAGGGATCCTAGAAATGAACTCACGACTCAGGTGCGCATACGCTGACATCATATTGGTCGGTACTGACGAGAGCAGTGACGAGAAATTCGAGCCCGGCCGAATTGATTCCATCTGCGCACGTAACGAGCACGACGGGCTTAGGTTCGCTGACAACTGGCGCCACGTCAGCGGACGATGACTCGACTGGTGGCGCTTCTTCAAGGGGAGAGGCGGCGACCTCACCTCCTTTCGACTCTTCTGAGGTCGATTTGCTGGAAGTGGTGGCCTCAGGCGGGGTGGCGGCGGGTCGACGGGAGAGGAGAGCGGACTGGAGATCGGAAACGAGAGATTGGGGAACGAAATGGGGGAGCTTTGGGGGTTCTGAATCGGAGCTCATTGTCATGAACAAAGAAAAGAGATGGAAGATGAGAAGCACGCTATTCGAGAAAAAAAGATGGAAGATGGAGGAGAGAGAGAGAGAGAGAGAAATGGGGAGAAGAAATGTTGTACAGGTTTGGGTTTGGGTTTTTTCCACGTCTGAGCCTCTGAGGTAAGGAACTGCTGTCTTTTTCCTGTTTCTCTTTTTTTTTCTCTCCTTTTTTGGGTCTTTTTGCGTTTTTGTAGTTCTCTCTTCAATTTGTGTTTCAGAAAGCATTAAGAGCATTATTACCATTTTACGAACAAAACACAGAACGTTTAATTAATAAAAATCATCTGATTCCGCCAAAATTTTGTGAAACACAAATTTTAAAACAATCTGAATGACGTATATTAACGTCCTATGTATAAATACTTCATCCTAAGCCTATATATATAGTTCATTCTAATTCTATATATATACTATAAGAGAGGGTTCCAATGTATATTTTTCTTGTGTCTCATCATGTCTATTAACTTAAAAAATTAATTAATTAATTTTTTAAGACTTTAAATATCAAAACAAATTGATTGAATATTTCATATATGTCATAATACATGTGTATAAAAAATATTGTAACATTTTACTTTAATTTCATTGATCATCTAGAGCTAACAAAATCAACGATTCAAATCCAATAATTTTGAACCGTTGATTTTGTTAGCTCTAGATGACCAATGAAATTAAAGTAAAATGCTACAATATTTTTTATACACATGTATTATGACATATATGAAATATTCAATCAATTAGTTTTGATATTTAAAGTCTTAAAAAATTAATTAATTAATTTTTTTAGTTAATGAACATGATGAGACACAAGAAAAGTAGTCATTTGATCCATTCTCATACTATAATGCATGCCACGACAGCAATCATGCGTCTAACAATCGAAAATTGACAGAACAATTTTTTAAAATATTTTACTTGGGTCATCGTAAATTAAATAATTAAATACTTGTGCTGATGTGTGAATTCCTCATGCCAACTAGAAATATGAGCCGTTTGATCTTTAGACGTGCAGATGCAATTTTTTTTTTTTTGTGTGTGTGTGGGGGGGGGGGGGGTCACAACCCAAAAGGTTGGGACGGTGAGGTAATGGATAAATTTTAAACAATTTTCTAGCTGATAGTAAAAAATCTCACGATAATATTCTATTATTACAAGCAGACATCATGTTGATAGGAGTATAATGAATCAGTTAAGAGATTGTTCCATTTAACATATCATTAATTTCATCTAATACATGAAAATCATCATATTTTTGTACAAGATCCATATTATCTGTTAAAATACTTTATTATTAAATAAAACATAAAAAATATTGACATTAGCAATTAGTAATATATATGTTAACACCGGATGGATCATAAATCAAATTTTATTGCAAAGAATCAAGTGCTATAAATAGAGAAAATCAAAGTTAAAGCTATTATAGAAAAGAGGTCGTACAGCACGTGAGTGTATCAGGCGATCATGTGAAATGCTGCCAGTCATTGAGTGAAATCAGGCCATTTTTGGGATCATGGTTAGAATTATTAGGAACAGTCTTGTGGGACTTTGAAAGATCCAATGCTTTGATGTAAAGCCTAATCCTCTTGCCCCCTCTATCCTACTCAATAATGGACAAATGTCATGTCATGACCTTGATTAAACCTTGAAAAGCGACTCCCCTTGAAATAGGATGTATTTAATATCCAAAAGAACTGATATTTTTTTCAGAAAGGCAGGAATACTATTGGTTGGTATATTGCATTATCCAACTGCTTACTACAAAATGATGTTGATACATGATGGAACTATCAACATTTCTGCATTAATCCTAAACAACAAATAAGAGAAAGAAAACAAATGAACAAGAGTACCTCAGCCAATTAACTGGCAAAGAATTTAGTAGGTTGCCTTAAATAAGAGCAATTAAGGCTCAAGATCACAGTACAACAATTCAACCAACATGGCTAAATGGGCCCGTTCTTAACCGGTACACGAGTTTGTATTAGACCTGAGAAAAGCAACCCATGTGAGAGGCTTCATAAGTTCAAAGTCATAAAGGCGACTTAAATTTTGAATAGCCATAATTATTGACAGGGGCAGATTCTGGATTCTCGCCAGAAGGTTCAAGATTTACGATTTTTTTTCAGAAGAGTTCGAAATGATGCTTATTCTTAAAAAAAATTATCTTATATAGTCATTTGTACAAAAAAAATTCAAATACATGATTATTTTTGGAAAAAAAAATATATGGACATTTTTGAAAAAAAATTTCAGGGGATTCAGCCCCTGGATGCATGTGGCTCCGCCACTGATTATTGAGAGAAATTATTGCATTTATTGGATGTTGACCACGTGCATACTATTCTTGACATGCCATTGTACATTTGAACTCACCATTAACATCATACCTTTATCCACATATGCAGTTTGTTATCAGAGCTCTGCAAAACAAACCACACTCTGAACTCAGTACATTCTTTGCACCACACCAGAATCCATGGTAATACTGTAAAATTATAATTGCATGAGCAAAATCATTAAAAAAAATCCATCAGTTGTCAAATTCTAAACAAAATTAAACTACATGGATATCCAAATAAAGAGACTTACCCTGAATAGCAACTTCCACTTGACCGGGACCGCCGTCATAATCTTAACCATCCATAAAATAGGACCATTCTGACCCCACACTATATTGGGGTAGAAAGAGCACCAAACAAGAACTCTCGGAAAATCTTTGATGCTTCTGATAACTCATCGGACCCTGAACTCCCAGCTGATTCACTCGTATTCACCACATTTTGTTCCATTAGATAAGGTTTCTCTTTAGTTATTGGTTTGGGGCCACTATGCTTTTCCTGTTTCGTATCAGCTCCAAATGAGAGAAAGCGTACACCCTTGGGCACTTTAAGCGGTGCTTCAATAGACTTTACTGAGCCTGTGTTGAGATGCTTATTTATGCCCACTGGGGTGCACATAGCAAGCGAAGACTTCTGATTTCTACTAGTTTGGTTCCCCATGTTCGACTTATCTGGCAATTCCTTGCCAGCTTCCTTAGTCTGTACGGATAATCCTTCTGTGCTTTGTATCTGAGGGTAAATCAAGGAAAAATGAAAAAAAAAACAATTTCAATATAAGGCAATTAGTTTTACTATGGTATTTCTCTAGAAAACTCAAATTTTCTAGATTATGAGTCATTTTATTATCCCTACATACTGAAGTGTTAGCACTGGCGCTGAAATGTCAGAAATTTCTTTTTTATCTTCATCCTTTTTTTCGATAGATTATAAGAGAAACTATATACTAAACAGATCTGTTTGCCCGCATCGATGGGCCGTTCCAATATAAGGCTACCTGGTGAAGTACCGTCTTTATCCACTTTGGTTATGCAAATTTACATCCAGTAATTATAAGAAGAGAGTACTCTCAAAATAGCAATTATCTTTTTGTAACACTCATGTGGGCTCTCTCCCTCAAAATTGAAAAGAAAATTAAGGATTAATATGTTTGGCATCCTTCATGGATCAGTTAAGCGTGATCAATCTATCAAATAATTTGTCATGGAGGCATTAGTAAAAATATGCTCGCAAATTTAATAGGTGTTACACTGACTCCCATTTTAGTCACAAGAGTCCAACTTTAGAAAATGGCGAACTAGTTGGGCCCCTGAAATCTCTGGTTCATAATTAGATTGATTTAATATATGCAAAAATGAACTTGAGCTAGAGCATTCAATACATACATTATGAGAAAATTTGCAATTTGCCCCTCGGGTACACATTCCTTCTGAAACAAACTTGTGACAGGGGTACTTAGAGAGCTCATGATCATATGGGCACTCATCGCCTTTCAAACATTCACCTCTAGCAAAATGGTTACATGCCTGAAGGGAAAGGAAAATACATAAATTAATAAAATGAATAAAAGGGGTTAAACATATAATATCAATGAGCTGTCATGAGACACTTATGCACAAGATTGCAAAAATTACCTTTGATTTTGTTACGGGAATGACGTCATGAGAAAATTTACACTGACCTCCCTATACAACAGAACATCAAGAAAAAATAAGAATAATCGGTGGCTCCATTTGCAAAGAGAAGAGCGAATGTCAACATATGAGATTTGAGAAACAAACCTGTTGGCATTTCCCCTGCGAGTAAAATTTGCATATTTTCTTCACGTTTTCCTTTTTGACTGGAGGTGGTAGTCGCAACCTATTCACCCCAGCTTCTCTTAATTTTTGTGCTCTCTTTATCCGATATGATTTCTACAAACCAACACAATGGTATAAAGACAAGACAAAAGGAAAATAAAATACTAATAAAAAGCTTCTACTCAAAGAAAATAATGAGGCAGCATAGAACCTTCTTTTGAGCTTTTCTTTCTGAAGTCATGACCCTTTTTCTCTTCTTCCGAACTTCATCTGCCTGTAAATAGCAGTTTACACTATCAAGGTTTATTGTCTTAGGATTTATTGTAATTAACAGAATTGGATTGCTATAAAGTCCTCACAAAGTTCACAGTGCTTGATAATACTAATAGTGTGGAAGTAAATGGGTACCTCACTACGGTCAACTCCTTGGTTCTGACTTGCTACTTTCTCATGCGCCAATCCTAAAAAAAATGAAGGCAATTGATTATAGAAAGGGATTGAAATATTATTTGTTACCAAATTGATGAAATAGACTACATTTAGCCTCAAGTACAGTAAAAGATGCAGTTGGCACACCTGACATACCCTCTTCAGTTGCTAACTTCTCATCAGATCTTGTATCAATCATGTCTTTCTCTGTTTCATCTTCAAACAAAGGTTCATCAACCAAATCAGATTCATCATTCAAATCATGTGCATCAATCATTATTTCTCCCTCTTCAATTGAGTCATTTAACTGAACTCGATTTGAGTTTCCAAAATTAGAGATTTCATCTTTTAACTGGATTCCTTCCAAAGTTTCCAGTAATAATTTGTCATCTCTAATAAGCTTCGCTTGCATCGTCTCCTCATGAGGGGCATCCTTTAACCTCTCCTGTTCTTCCATCTCCACAATTTCTTTATCCAAAGCCATTTCTTGGCAGCTCGAGGGCAGCACAGCACCATTCCCAGCCTCCATTTGGTGAGTTAAAATATTATCAACTTCAATTTGGTGATTCTGATCTTTTTCATGGTTTAATTCACCTACCAATCTCCCATTATGATCTTTTTCATCCCTCACTTGTCCATCATAAGCAAAATTACATGAACCAGATTGTACATGACCAACAGGGCCACCAACTAACAAAGATAAATCAGAGACCATTGAATTCAAACGTTCACTGTTATTAGACACATCAATCTCCACTTCCATGGAGTCAATGTTCTCTGCCGCCAATTGCAAGACCTCAACTGTTTCATCTAACTTTAGGTTTTCCATGTTGCTCGAATCACTGGTTTGATACTCAGCCACTGAGCTAACTGCAGCAGAGATAGATTTCTGGGAGCCCATGAACTCGATTTTGTTTGTCACCAATTGGAAGGACTCGACTGTCTCACCCAACTGAGGGTTGTCAAATTTGTCAGGATCACTGGTTTGGCCCATATCAGCCATTGAGCAAACGGTCGCAACAGGGTTAGTATTTCGGGATTTCAAGGAGTTGAACATCTCTGACACCAATTCCAAGGGCTCAACTGTCTTATCCAACTTAGGGTTTTCAAATTTGCCAGGATAACTAGTTTGGTTCTCATCAGCCTCTAAGCTAATGGTAGAATTGGGATCATTGTTTGGGTGTTCCACGGTGCCAATTTTCTCCACCGAAAATTGCGAAGAATCAATTTCCCAGTCCAACTTATGGTTATCAAATTTGGCGGATCCACTGGTTCTGTGTTCATCAGCCACCAAGCTAACGTTAACATGGGGGTTAGGGTTTTGGTCCTTGTGAGAGAGCTCACGGCAGACAGAGAAGATACGAGAGAGAGTACGATAGGAGGCACTGTCTAGGTGAGACCTCCTGCGCGTGAAGGAGGGGATACCAGAAAGAGTTTCCATCGAACTAGGTTTTAGGGTTTTTGAACCGAGCATTGAGAAAGACTTCTGTGAAGACAGGATGACTGTGGCATTGTTTCCTTAACACTTTCTCCTATGATTAAAACTTCTTCACTGCTGGATCCTGTTCCGGGAACTGTAGCGACAATGATTCGATCAGAGTGCTTTGATAAAAAAAAAAATAATACTCTTACGAGACTAATTTCAATTAATAAATAAACAAATTTGGTAGTGCAGATGAGTCTGAACAAAACCCAATTCTACCTCGATTAACCCTCAATGGCCAAATTCTATCTTTCTATGACGTAAATTATGCACAGACGAACTTTGAAAATGACCACGAAGCAATTCTTCTGTTAAATTGACAAAATCAACCTCTCTACAGTCAGGATTTCTCGAATAATAAAGCAACGAGTTGACGAAATACTATCATAGAACAAAACCCGCAAGTTATCTCAAAACAGGAAAAAGGCACACAACAATTCAACGAGGAATAATAAGAAACAAATTCTAAACTCGCAGAATAGAAATTAAATGACGTACCGAGAGAAATGGCACACGGTAAAGAGAGCGAGAGCAATAAAGTATGGCGGTGTCCGGTAGATAGAAGCGCACACCGAGCAATAGGGCGAACGAGAGAGAGACGTGGATTTTATTTTTTTCCGGCTTTGGAGGCGGGTTAACCGTTTTGGGGGGAATGGGATGTGGTGCTGCGCGAGACGATGTAGCGCAGCATCAGAATCGTCCGATTTTCAATGATTTGCTTCAAGATTCGTGTCAAATATAAAGACCCTTCTGATTTTCATCTCTGGCAGTCGATTCGGACTGTCCAACTGTTGTAGCGCGGTACTACGCTACAGCAGATTCGAGTCCGTTTTGGGGAGCTAATGCCTATTCCGGTGGGCAACTCTAATTTAAACAAACTATTTTATTAATTTTTCAAAATATATTTTTATACCATTTATATTATTCAAATATTTTGTACATGCAAAACACTACATTTGTAGTTTTTTTAATATTTTTTTAAACTTCTAATTACTACTAGCTTTCTCTTACAAACTCTCTCTGACAAGTGTATTGTATTACTTGCTTTGTTTATTGCTTGATTGGAGATATCTCATCCCTATTTATACTACTCAATAGAGATCTCTAAAATTTAGATATTTTCTATAGAAATATCTAGATATATTCTTATAATAACTCTTGAAATTTTGATCTCTTGAGCATGGTAGACTTCTCTAAAGACTTTCTACTATTTAGCTAATTTGGGCCATGATTTGGACTTAGGTTACAATTGCATTTCTCAATACTCCCCATCAACATTGACCCTCTTTAAATCATTGATCGTCTCGATGTCACCTTTAATTTTGATATTTCGCATCCATCCGAATCATCATGTTTCTTGTTGTAGTTTTGTCTTGATGTCTTTTTTATGTCTTCGGTCGATCTTCTCGATAGTTTGCATCTGATGCCAGCTTCATGTGTTGTGTCTCTGATCGCCATCATCGAGCTTTCTTCACTCTTTGATGGATCTCTTAAATGTCTGCACAATCACACAATCTCACTTGCCTTGCAGTCTTCTTCTCGACTGTGACGCTTCTCCTTGTCTTCTCATCATCATCATCCTCTTTGGTGATCGACTCCATCTTGGCGCTCTCTTGTGGCTTCTCCTCACAAGCCACCATGCAACTCACGACTCCAGTCTCCTCCACGATTGGTTCTTCGAAAAACCGACTCGAAATCGATTTTCTCTTCTTTAAGCTTCGCAGCCTCTTTGACAACCCTCACGTTGGCTATCACAACAGTTGCCAGTGTTCCCATTTTTCCTCATTCAGGACTTCCTTCGGTGTCTTCTCCTTTCCGGCCACCGTGAGATTACCTTCTTCTTGCTTGAACCGACACTCTCACGCATAGTGCCCTCGTCGTCTACAGTTGTAGCACTCCACGTTTCTATTGCGAGATTTACCATGATCAACTCATTTGCCTTCCTGACCACTGGAGCTCCCCCAGAACATGTGCATTTCTCGCACCGAGCATATGCTGTCTTCTTTGCCTCGCATGCTTTCTTTCACGTGTCTTTCGTTGCCGCTTCTTCATAGGTCATTGGCTCCGAGTCAACTTCAATTGTGGCAGCATTTGCATACTTCGTGTTTGGTCGCCTCTGTCTTGTTGACCTTCACATTGGTGGAGGCAACTCTTCTAGTTCTTCTTGTAGGTGCAAAATTACTTCTTCATCTCCTTCATGTACTCTCGTCTGCCATGGACTCTTGGTCTTGGAGGAAGTTGGACTCTTATATTCTTCACTTGTGGCCTCTAAGTCTTCTCGATTTGCATCTTCAATACTTATCTCATGTTGCTCCATCTATGGTTACATCATGTCTTTGGATGACCACCATGCTGACGCTTCATCGAACACCACATTCCTTGAGGTGTAAATTCGCTCGATTATTGGATCACAACATCTCCAAGCCATTCTTTCGTCATCATAGCCGATAAAAATGTATCGTATCGTCTTCTTGTCGAACTTGATTCGGAGATGATTAGACACAAAAATATAGCACACACATTCGAAAACTCTGAAATGTCTTACAGTGCGTTTATGGGTGGTAAACAATCTAAGTGCTTCATGTTCGCGTACTTCATTAATAGGTGGTAAATAATCAAGAAAACACCACAAAGCATCTCATACTACTACGAGAAGTGTTTCTGATCTAAGTACTTCATTTATGGGTTGTAACATTTTAAGAAAACTCCACAAAGCATCATATCCTACTACAAGAAAAGTTTCTTCTCCGAGTACTTCATTTAAGCATGGTAATCATTCACTAAAACACCAAGAATATACATAGAATATCACTCTAAGTGCTTCATGTCTGAGTATGAAATTTATGTGTGGTTCTGAAGAGAATACTACATTTATGGGTGGTAACCTTTCAAGAAAACCCAACAAAGCATCATAGTCTACTACGATAAGTGTTTCTTCTTCGAGTACTTCATTTAATGGTGAAAACCATGAACTAAAAACTAAGAAGAAACATAGATATCACTCTAAGTGCTTCATGTCCACGTACTTCATATATGGGTGGTAAACAATCAAGAAAACACCACAAAACATTTTATCCTACTATGAGAAGTATTTATGATCAGAGTACTTCATTTAAGTGTGGTAATCATTCACTAAAACACCATGAATAAGCATAGAATACCACTCTAAGTGCTTCATGTTTGAGTATGAAATTTATGTGTGGTTCTGAAGAGAGTACTACATTTGTGGGTGGTAACCTTTCAAGAAAACCCAACAAAACATCATAGCCTACTACGATAGGTGTTTTTTCTTCGAATACTTCATTTAATGGTAGTAACCATTAAATAAAACACCACGAAGAAACATAGTTATCACTCTAAGTGTTTCATGTCTGCGTACTTCTTTTATGGGCGGTAAACAATCAAGAAAACACCACAAAGCATCTTATCTTACTATGAGAAGTGTTTCTGATCAGAGTACTTCATTTATGGGTGGTAACATTTCAAGAAAACTCCACAAAGCATCATATCCTACTGCGAGAAGAGTTTCTTCACCGAGTAATTCATTTAAGTGTGGTAATCATTTACTAAAATACCATGAATAAGCATTGAATACCACTCTAAGTGCTTCATGTCTGAATACTTCATTTATGTGTGGTTCTGAAGAGAGTACTTCATTTATGGGTGGTAACCTTTCAAGCAAACTCAACAAAGCATCATAGCCTACTACGATAAGTATTTCTTCTTCGAGTACTTCATTTAATGGTGGTAACCATTCACTAAAATACCACGAAGAAGCATAAGTAACACTTTACGTACTTCATGTCCGAGTACTTCATTTATGGGTTGTACTCAATCAAGAAAACACCACAGAGCATCATATCCTACCACGAGAAGTATTTCTGATCTGAGTACTTCATTTATGGGTGGTAATCATTCATGAAAACTGCACAAAGCATCATAGCCTACTATGATAAGTGTTTCTTCTTCGAGTACTTCATTTTGGGTGGTAACCATTCACGAAAACACCACAAACAAACATAGATTGCCACCCAAAGTGCTTCATGTCCGAGTAATTCATTTATGAGTGGTAAACAATCAAGAAAACACCACAATGCATCTCATCTTATTAAGAGAATTGTTTCTGATCTGAGTACATCATTTATGAATGGTAACCATTCAAGAAAACACTACAAAGCATCTTATCCTACTACGAGATGCTTTTCTGATCAAAGAACTTCATTTATAGGTGGTAATCTTTCAAGAAAACTCCACAAAACATCATATCCAACTATGACGAGTTTCTTCCCCAAGTACTTCATTTATGGATGGTAACAATTAAAAAAACATCACAAAGCATCTAATCCTACTACGAGAAGTGTTTCTAATCTGAATACTTTATTTATGAGGGGAAATCATTTAAGAAAACACCACAAAGCATCTTATCCTATTACGAGAAGTGTTTCTGATCTGAGTACTTCATTAATGGGTGGTAACCTTTCAAGAAATCTCCACAAAGCATCATATCTTACTCCGAGAAGAGTTTCTTCACCGAGTATTTTATTTAAGTGTGGTAACCATTCACTAAAACACCATTAATAAGCATTGAATACCACTCTAAGTGCTTCATATCTGAGTATTTCATTTATGTGTGGTTCTGAAGAGAGTACTTCATTTATGGGTGGTAACCTTTCAAGCAAACCCAACAAAACATCATAGCCTACTAGGATAAGTATTTTCTTCTTCGAGTACTTCATTTAATGATGGTAACCATTCACTAAAACACCATGAAGAAGCATAAATAACACTCTAAATGTTTCATGTTCGAGTATTTCATTTATGGGTTGTACCCAATCAAGAAAACACCACAGAGCACATTATCCTACCACGAGAAGTGTTTGTGATCCGAGTACTTTCTTTATCAATGGTAAACTTTCATGAAAACTGCACAAACCATCATAGCCTACTATGAGAGGTATTTCTTTTTCGAGTACTTCATTTAAGGGTGATAATCATTCAAGAAAACACCACGAACAAGCATAGAATACCACTCTAAGTGTTTCATATCCGAGTATTTATTTATGGGTGGTAAACAATGAAGAAAACATGACAATGCATCTCATCTTACTACGAGAATTATTTCTGATATGAGTACATCATTTATGATTGGTAACCATTCAAGAAAACACCACAAAGCATCTTATCCTACTATAATATGTGTTTCTGATCAAAGAACTTCATTTATATGTGGTAACCTTTCAAGAAAACTCCACAAAGCATCATATCTAACTACGAAGAGTTTCTTCCTCGAGTACTTCATTTAAGTGTGGTAAACATTCACTAAAGCACCGTGATGAAGCATACAATACCAATCTAAGTGCTTCATGTCTGAGTACTTTATTTATGGGTGGTAACCATTAAATAAAACACCACAAAGCATCATATCCTGCTATGAGAAGTGTTCCAGATATGATTACTTCATTTATGTGTGGTAACTTTTCAAAAAAACTCCGCAAAGCCTCATAGCCTACTGTGAGAACCGATTCTTCTTCGAGTACTTCATTTAATGGTCGTAACCATTCACTAAAACACCACGAAGAAGCATATATAACACTCTAAGTACTTCATGTCCGATTACTTCATTTATGGGTTGTACCCAATCAAGAAAACACCACATAGCATCTTATCCTACCACTAGAAGTATTTATGATCCGAGTACTTCATTTATGGGTGGTAACCTTTCATGAAAATTGCACAAAGAATCATAGCCTACTATGAGATTTGTTTCTTCTTCGAGTACTTCATTTAAGGGTGGTAACCATTCACGAAAACACCACGAAAAAGCATAAAATACCATCCTAAGTGCTTCATGTCCGAGTAATTTATTTATTGGGGATAAACAATGAAGAAAACACCACAACGCATCTCATCTTACTACGATAATTGTTTCTGATCTGAGTACATCATTTATGAATGGTAACCATTCAAGAAAACACCACAAAGCATCTTATCCTACTACAATATGTGTTTCTGATCAAAGAACTTCATTTATAGGTGGTAACCTTTCAAGAAAACTCCACAAAGCATCATATCCAACTACGAAGAGTTTCTTCCCCGAGTACTTCATTTAAGTGTGGTACACGTTCACTAAAGCACCCCGAAGAAGCATACAATACCACTCTAAGTGCTTCATGTCTGAGTACTTCATTTATGAGTGGTTCTGCTCAGAGTACTTCATTTATGGGTGGTAACCATTAAATAAAACACCACAAAGCATCCTATCCTACTATGAGAAGTGTTCCAGATCTGATTACTTCATTTATGTGTGGTAACTTTTCAAGAAAACTCCACAAAGCCTCATAGCTTACTGCGAGAACTGATTCTTCTTGGAGTACTTCATTTAATGGTGGTAACCATTCACTAAAACATCACGAAGAAGCATATATAACTCTCTAAGTGCTTCATGTCCGATTACTTCATTTATTGGTTTTACCCAATCAAGAAAACACCACAGAGCATCTTATCCTATCACGAGAAATGTTTCTGATCTGAGTACTTCATTTATAGGTGGTAACCTTTCATGAAAACTACACAAAGCATCATAGCCTACTATGAGATGTGTTTCTTCTTCGAGTACTTTATTTAAGGGTGGTAACCATTCACGAAAACACCACGAAGAAGCATAAAATACCAACCTAAGTGCTTCATGTCCGAATAATTCATTTATGGGTGGTAAACAATCAAGAAGACACCACAATGCATCTCATCTTATTACGAAAAATGTTTCTGATCTGAGTACATCATTTATGAGTTGTAATCATTCAAGAAAACACCACAAAGCATCTTATCCTACTACGAGATGTGTTTCTGATCAAAGAATTTCATTTATAGGTGGTAACCTTTCAAGAAAACTCCACAAAGCATCATATCCAACTACGAAGAGTTTCTTCCTCGAGTACTTCATTTAAGTATGGTAACCATTCACTAAAACACCATGAAGAAGCAAAGAATACCACTCTATGTGCTTCTTGTCTGAGTACTTCATTTATGTGTGGTTCTGATTAGAGTACTTCGTTTATGAGTGGTAACCATTAAAGAAAATACCACAAAGCATCTTATCCTACAACGAGAAGTGTTTAAGATTTGATTATTTTATTTGTGTTGGGTAACCATTCAAGAAAACTCCACAATGCCTCATAGCCTTCTAGGAGAAGTGATTCTTCTTCGAGTACTTATTTTAATGATGGTAATCATTCACTAAAACACCACGAAGAAGCATAGATACCACTATATGTGCTTCATTTTTTCGTACTTCATTAATGGATGGTAAATCATCAAGAAAACACTACAAAATATCTCATCCTACTACGAGAAGTGTTTCTGATCCGAGTACTACATTTATGGGTGGAAACCATTCAAAAAAATACCACAAAGCATTTTATCCTACAACTAGAAGTGTTTCTGACCTAAGTACTTCATTTACGGGTTGTAACATTTCAAGAAAACTCCACAAAGCATCATATCCTACTGCGAGAAGAGTTTCTTCACCGAGTACTTCATTTAAGTGTGGTAACCATTCACTAAAACACCATGAATAAGCATAGAATATCACTCTAAGTGCTTCATGCCTGAGTAGTAAATTTATGTGTGGTTCTGAAGAGAGTACTACATCTGTGGGTGGTAACCTTTCAAGCAAACTCAACAAAACATCATAGCCTACTACGATAGGTATTTCTTCTTCGAGTACTTCATTTAATGATTGTAACCATTCACTAAAATACCACAAAGCATCTTATCCTACTACGAGAAGTGTTTAAGATATGATTATTTTATTTGTGTTGGGTAACCATTCAAAAAAACTCCACAATGCCTCATAGCCTACTATGAGAAGTGAGTCTTCTCCGAGTACTTCATTTATTGGTTGTACCTAATCAAGAAAATACCACAAAGCATATTATTCTACCACGAGAAGTGTTTCTGATCTGAGTTCTTCATTTATGGGTGATAATCATTCATGAAAACTGCACAAAACATCATAACCTACTATGAGAAGTGTTTCTTCTTCGAGTACTTCATTTAGGGTGGTAACCATTCACGAAAGTACCACAAACAAACATAGATTGCCATCCTAAGTGCTTCATATCCGAGAAATTCATTTATGGGTGGTAAACAATCAAAAACACCAAAATGCATATCATCTTACTAAGAGAATTGTTTCTGATATGAGTACATCATTTATGAATGGTAACCATTCAAGAAAACACCACAAAGCATCTTATCCTACTACGAGATGTGTTTATGATCAAAGAATTCATTTATAGGTGGCAACCTTTCAAGAAACTCCACAAAGCATCATATCCAACTATGACGAGTTTTTTCCCCAAGTACTTCATTTATGGGTGATAACCATTAAAGAAAACAACAGAAAGCATCTTATCATACTACGAGAAGTGTTTAAGATCTTATTATTTTATTTATGTCTGGTAATCTTTCAAGAAAACTCCACAATGCCTCATATCCTACTACGAAAAGTGACTATTCTTCGAGTACTTCTTTTAATGGTGGTAACGATCTACTAAAACTATGAGAAGTGTTTCTGATCTGAGTACTTCATTTATGGGGGAAAAACATTCAAGAAAACACCACAAAGCATCTTATCCTACTACGAGAAGTGTTTCTGATCTGAGTAGTTCATTTATGGGTGGTAACCTTTCAAGAAATCTCCACAAAGCATCATATCATACTATGAAGAGTTTCTTCCTCGAGTACTTTATTTAAGTGTGGTAAACATTCACTAAAGCACCATGAAGAAGCATACAATACCACTCTAAGTGCTTCATGTTTGAGTACTTAATTTATGTGTGGTTCTGAAGAGAATACTTCATTTATGGATGAGAACCTTTCAAGCAAATCCATAAAAAGCATCATAGCCTACTATGATAAGTATTTCTTATTCGAGTACTTCATTTAATGGTGGTAATCATTCACTAAAACACCACGAAGAAACATATATAACACTCTAAGTGCTTCAAGTCTGATTACTTCATTTATGGGTTGTACCCAATCAAGAAAACACCACAAAGCATCTATCATACTACGTGAAGTGTTTCTGATCTAAGTACTTCATTTATGGGTGGAAATCATTCAAGAATACACCACAAAGCATCCTATCCTATTACGAGATGTATTTCTGATCTAAGTACATCATTTATGAGTTGTAACCATTCAAGAAGACACAAAAAAACATCTTATCCTACTACGAGAAGAGTTTCTTCTTCGGATACTTCATTTGTGTGGTGGTTATTCACTAAAACACCATGAAGAAGCATTGAATACCACTCTAAGTGCTTCATGTCTGAGTACTTCATTTATGTGTGGTTCTGTAGAGAGTACTTCTTTTATGGGTGATAATCTTTCAAGCAAATACAACAAAGCATAACAGCCTACTACGATAAGTATTTCTTCTTCGAGTACTTCATTTAAAGGTGGTAATCATTCACTAAAACACCACGAAGAAAAAAAGTTATCACTCTAAGTGCTTCATGTCCGCATACTTCGTTTATGGGTGGTAACTATTAAAGAAAACACCACAAAGCATCTTATCATAATACGAGAAGTATTTCTAATCAGAGTACTATATTTATGGGTGGAAACAATTCAATAATACACCACAAAGCATCGAATCCTATCACGAGAAGTGTTTCTGATTTGAGTACATCATTTATGGGTGGTAACCATTCAAGAAAACACCAGAAAGCATCTTATCTTACTACGAGAAGAGTTTCTTCTCCGAGTACTTCATTAAAGTGTGGTAACCATTCACAAAAGTAGCTTGAATAAGCATAGAATACCACCATAAGTGCTTCATGTATGAGTACTTCATTTATGTGTTGTTCTGAAGAGAGTACTTCATTTATGGGTGGTAATTATGCAAAAAAAAACACCACAAAGAATCTTATCCTAATACGAGAAGTGTTTCTGATCAGAGTACTATATTTATGGGTGGTAACCTTTCAAGAAAACTCCATAAAGCATCATATCCTATTATGAAGAGTTTCTTCCCCGAGTATTTTATTTAAGGGTGGTAACCATTCACTAAAACACCATGAAGAAGCATGGAATACCACTTTAAGTGCTTTAAGTCTTAGTACTACATTTATGAGTGGTTCTGGTCAGAGTACTTCATTTTTGGATGGAAACCATTCAAGAAAACACCACAAAGCATCATATCCTACTAAGAGAAGTGTTTCTGATCAGAGTACTTCATTTATGGGTGATAGCATTTCAAGAAAACTCCACAAAACATCATATCCTACTACGAGAAGAGTTTTTTCTCCGAGTACTTCATTTAAGTGTGGTAAGCATTCACTAAAACACCATGAAGAAGCATATCATACCATTCTGAATGCTTCATGTCTGAGTACTTCATTTATGTGTGGTTCTGAAGAGAGTACATTATTTATGGGTGGTGACCTATCAAAAACACCCAACAAAGCATCATAGCCTACTACGATAAGTATAAATACCACTCTAAGTGCTTCATGTTCGAGTATTTCATTTATGAGTTGTACCCAATCAAGAAAACACCACAGAGCATCTTATCCTACCACGAGAAGTGTTTCTGATCCGAATATTTCATTTATGGGTGGTAACCTTTCATGAAAACTGCACAAAGTATCAAAGCTTATTATGAGAAGTGTTTCTTCTTCAGTTACTTCATTTAAGGATGGTAACCATTCACGAAAACACCACAAACAAGCATAGAATACTACCACTCTAACTGCTTCATGTCCTCGTACATCATTAATGGGTGGTAACATTTCAATAAAACTCCGCAAAGCATCATATCCTGAACGAGAAAAATTTATTCCCCGAGTACTTCATTTAAGGGTGGTAACCATTCACTAAAATACCATGAAGAAGCATGGAATACCACTTTAAGTGCTTTAAGTCTGAGTACTTCATTTATGAGTGGTTCTGATCAGAGTACTTCATTTATGGGTGGTAACCATCAAAGAAAACACCACAAAGTATCTTATCATACTACGAGAAGTGATTTTTTTCGAGTACTTCATTTAATGGTGGTAACATTCACTAAAACGCCACGAAGACGCATAGCTACCACTCTAAGTGCTTTATGTATGCGTACTTCTTTTATGGATGGTAAACAAAAAAGAAAACACCACAAAGCATCTTATCCAACTACGAGAAGTGTTTAAGATCTGATTATTTTATTTATGTGTGGTAACCTTTCAAGAAAACTCCACAATGCCGCATAGCCTACTACGAGAAGTGATTCTTCTTCGTGTACTTCTTTTAATGGTGGTAACCATTTACTAAAACACCACGAAGAAGCATAGATATCACTCTAAGTGCTCTATGTCCGCGTACTTCATTTATGGGTGGCAAACAATAAAGAAAACACCACAAAGCATCTTATCCTACTACGAGAAGTGTTTCTAATCAGAGCACTTCATTTATGGGTGGAAACCATTCAAGAAAACACCACAAAGCATCTTATCCCACTACGAGAAGTGTTTCTGATCAGAGTACTTCATTTATGGGTGGTAACATTTTAAGAAAACTCCACAAAGCATCTTATCCTACTACGAGAAGTGTTTCAGATCTGATTACTTCATTTATGCGTGGTAACCTTTCAAGAAAACTGCACAAAGCCTCATAGCCTACTACGAGAATTCGAGTACTTCTATTAATGGTGGTAACCATTCACTAAAACATCACGAAGAAGTATAGCTACCACTCTAAGTGCTTCATGTTCGCGTACTTCGTTTATGGGTGATAAACAATCAATATAGTACCACTAAGCATCATATTCTACTACGAGAAGTGTTTCTGATCTGAGTACTTCATTTATATGTGATAAACAATCAATATGGTAACCATTCACTAAAACACCACGAAGAAGCATATATAACTCTCTAAGTACTTCATTTTCGATTACTTCATTTATGGGTTGTACCCAATCAAGAAAACATCACAGAGCATCTTATCCTATCACTAGAAATGTTTCTGATCTGAGTACTTGATTTATGGGTGGTAACCTTTCATGAAAACTACACAAAGCATCATAGTCTACTATGAGATGTGTTTCTTCTTCGAGTGCTTCATTTAAGGGTGGTAACCATTTAAGAAAACACCACGAAGAAGCATAAAATATCACCCTAAGTGCTTCAAGTCCGAGTAATTCATATATGGGTGGTAAATAATCAAGAAAACACGACATTGTATATCATCTTTTTACTAGAATTGTTTCTGATCTGAGTACATCATATGAGTTGTAATCATTTAAGAAAACACCACAAAACATCTTTTCCTACTACGAGATGTGTTTTTGGTCAAAGAACTTCATTTATAGGAAGTAAGCTTTCAAGAAAAGTCAACAAAGCAACATATCAAACTATAAAGAGTTTCTTCCCTGAGTAATTAATTTAAGTGCGGTAATCATTCACAAAAACACCATGAAGAAGCATAGTACCACTATATGTGCTTCTTGTCTGAGTACTTCATTTATTTGTGGTTCTGATCAGAGTACTTTGCTTATGGGTGGTAACCATTAAAGAAAACATAACAAAACATCTTATCCTACTACGAGAAGTGTTTAAGATCTGATTATTTTATTTATGTGCGGTAACTTTTCAAGAAAACTCCACAATGCCGCATATCCTACTACGAGAAGTGATTCTTCTTCGAGTACTTCTTTTAATGGCGGTAACCATTCACAAAAACAATACGAAGAAGCAAAGATACCACTCTAAGTGCTCCATGTCCGCGTACTTTATTGATGGATGGTAAACAATCAAGAAAACACCACAAAGCATCTTATCCAACTGCGAGAAGTGTTTCTGATCTAAGCACTTCATTTATGGTGGAAACCATTCAAGAAAACACTACAAAGCATCTTATCCTACTATTTCTGATCTAAGTACTCCATTTATGGGTTAAAAAATTTCAAGAAAACTCAACAAAGCATCATATCCTAAGTGCTTCATTTAAGGGTGGTAACAATTTAAGAAAACACCACGAAAAATCATAGAATATCACCCTAAGTGCTTCAAGTCCGAGTAATTCATATATGGGTGGTAACAATCAAGAAACACCACATTGTATCTCATTTTATTACGAGAATTGTTTCATATCTGAGTACATCATTATGAGTTGTAATCATTCAAGAAAACACCACAAAACATCTTATCCTACTACGAGATGTGTTTCTGGTCAAAGAACTTCATTTATAGGTAGGAAGCTTTCAAGAAAAGTCAACAAAGCATCATATCCAACTACGAAGAGTTTCTTCCCCGAGTAATTTATTTAACTGCGGTAATCATTCACAAAAATACCATGAAGAAGCACAGAATACCACTCTATGTGCTTCTTCTCTGAGTACTTCATTTATTTGTGGTTCTGATCAGAGTACTTCGCTTATGGGTGGTAACCATTAAAGAAAACACAACAAAACATCTTATCCTACTACGAGAAGTGTTTAAGATCTGATTATTTTATTTATGTGTGGTAACATTTCAAGAAAACTCCACAATGCCGCATAGCCTACTACGAGAAGTGATTCTTCTTCGAGTACTTTTTTTAATGGTGGTAACCATTCACAAAACAACACGAAGAAGCATAAATACCACTCTAAGTGCTCCATGTCAGCGTACTTCTTTTATGGATGGTAAAAAATCAAGAATACACCACAAAGCATCTAATCCTACTACGTGAAGTGTTTCTGATCTGAGCAGTTCATTTATGGGTGGAAACCATTCAAGAAAACACCACAAAGCATCTTATCCTACTATTTCTGATCTAAGTACTTCATTTATGGGTTAAAACATTTCAAGAAAACTCAACAAAGCATCATATCCTAAGTGCTTCCTTTAAGAGTGGTAACAATTTAAGAAAACACCACGAAGAATCATAGAATATCACCCTAAGTGCTTCAAGTCCGAGTAATTCATATATGGGTGGTAAACAATCAAGAAAACAGCACATTGTATCTCATTTTATTACGAGAATTATTTCTGATCTCAGTACATCATTATGAGTTGTAATCATTCAAGAAAACACCACAAAACGTCTTATCCTACTACGATATGTGTTTCTGGTCAAAGAACTTCATTTATAGGTAGTAAACTTTCAGGAAAACTCAACAAAGCATCATAACCAACGATGAAGAGTTTTTTTCCTGAGTAATTCATTTAACTGTGGTAATCATTCACAAAAACACCATGAAGAAGCAGAGAATACCACTCTATGTGCTTCTTGTCTGAGTACTTCATTTATTTCTGGTTCTGATCAGAGTACTTCGCTTATGGGTGGTAACCATTAAAGAAAATATCACAAAACATCTTATCCTACTACGAGAAGTGTTTCTGAACTGAGTACTTCATTTATGGGTGGAAATCATTCAAGAAAACACCACAAAACATCTTATCTTACTACGAGAAGTGTTTCTGATCAGAGTACTTCATTTATGGGTGGTAACCTTTCAAGAAAACTCCTCAAAGCATCTTATCATAATATGAGAAGTGTTTTAGATCTGATTAATTCATTTATGTGTGATAACCTTTCAAGAAAACTCCACAAAGCCTCATAGCCTACTACGAGAAGTGATTCTTTTTCGAGTACTTCATTTAAACACCACGAAGAAGCATAGCTACCACTCTAAGTGTTTAATGTCTGCGTACTTCGTTTATGGGTGGTAAACAATAAAAAAAACACCACAAAGTATCTTATTCTACTACATTAAGTGTTTCTGATCTTAGTACATCATTTATGGGTTGTAACCATTCAAGAAGACACCAAAAAACATCTTATCCTACTACGATAGAGTTTCTTCTCCGAGTACTTAATTTAAGTGTGGTAACCATTCAGAAAAACACCATAATAAGCATAGAATACCACTCTAAGTGCTTCATGTCTGAGTACTTTATTTATGTGTGGTTCTGTAGAGAGTACTTCATTTATGAAATGTAAATATTCAAGCAAACACCAAACAACAACTTATCCTACTGTGAGAAGTGTTTCTGATCAGAGTACTTAATGTATTGGTGGTAACCTTTCTAGAAAACTCTATAAAGCAGCATATCCTACTATGAAGAGTTTTTTTCTCGAGTACTTCATTTAAGAGTGGTAACCATCACTAAAACACCATGAAGAAGCAATGAATACCACTCTAAGTGCTTCATATCTGAGTACCTCATTTATGTGTGGTTCTGAAAGGAGTCCTTCATTTATAGGTGATAACTATTCCAGAAAACACCACAAAGCATCATCCTAATACGAGAAGTATTTCTGATCAGAGTACTATATTTATGGGTGGAAACAATTCAAGAACACACCACAAAGCATCGAATCCTACCACGAGAAGTGTTTCTGATCTGAGTACATCATTTATGGGTGGTAATCATTCAAGAAAACACCAGAAAGCATCTTATCCTACTACGAGAAGAGTTTCTTCTCCGGATACTTCATTAAAGTGTGGTAACCATTCACAAAAGCACCTTGAATAAGCATAGAATACCACTCTAAGTGCTTCATGTATGAGTACTTCATTTATGTGTTATTCTGAAGAGAGTACTTCATTGATGGGAGGTAGCTATGCAAGAAAACACCACAAAGAATCTTATCCTAATACGAGAAGTGTTTCTGATCAGAGTACTATATTTATGGGTGGTAACCTTTCAAGAAAACTCCATAAAGCATCATATCCTACTATGAAGAGTTTCTTCCCCGAGTATTTTATTTAAAGGTGGTAACCATTCACTAAAACACCATGAAGAAGCAAGGAATACCATTTAAGTACTTTAAGTCTTAGTACTTCATTTATGAGTGGTTCTGGTCAGAGTACTTCATTTATGGATGGAAACCATTCAAGAAAACACCAGAAATCATCATATCCTACTAAAAGAAGTGTTTCTGATCAGAGTACTTCATTTATAGGTTATAATATTTCAAGAAAACTCCACAAAACATCATATCCTACTACGAGAAGTGTTTCAGATCTGATTACTTCATTTATATGTGGTAAACTTTCAAGAAAACTACACAAAGGCTCATAGCCTACTATGAGAAGTGATTCTTCTTCGAGTACTTCATTTAATGGTGGTAACCATCCACTACAACACCACGAAGAAGCATAGATACCACTCTAAATACTTCATGTCCGCGTACATCATTTATGGGTGATAACATTTCAATAGAACTCCGCAAAGCATCATATCTTGCACGAGAAGAATTTATTCTCCGAGTACTTCATTTAAGGGTGGTAACCATTCACTAAAACACAATGAAGAAGCATGGAATACCAATTTAAGTGCTTTAAGTCTGAGTACTTCATTTATGAGTGGTTCTAATTAGAGTACTTCATTTATGGGTGGTAACCATCAAAGAAAACACCACAAAGCATCATATCATACTATGAGAAGTGTTTCAGATCTAATTACTTCATTTATGTACAATAACTATTCAAGAAAACTCCACAAAGCCTCATAGGCTACTACGAGAAGTGATTCTTCTTCGAGTACTTCATTTAATGGTGGTAACATTCACTAAAACACCACGAAGACGCATAGCTATTACTCTAAATGCTTCATGTCTGCGTACTTCTTTTATGGATGGTAAACAATAAAGAAAATACCACAAAGCATCTTATCCTACTACGAGAAGTGTTTCGGATCTGAGTACTTCATTTATGGGTGGAAACCATTCAAAAAACACCACAAAGCATTTTATCATACTACGAGAAATATTTCTGATCAGAGTACTTCATATTTGGGTAGTAACATTTTAAGAAAACTCCACGAAGCATCTTGTCCTACTACGAAAAGTGTTTCAGATCTGATTACTTCATTTATGCGTGGTAACCTTTCAAGAAAACTGCACAATGCCTCATAGCCTACTATGAGAAGTGATTCTTCTTCGTGTACTTCTATTAATGGTGGTAACCATTCACTAAATCATCACAAAGAAGCATAGCTACCACTCTAAGTGCTTCTTGTCAGCGTATTTCGTTTATGGGTGATAAACAATCAATATAGTACCAAGTACCACTAAGCATCTTATCCTACTACGAGAAGTGTTTCTGATCTGAGTACTTCATTTATATGTGGAAAGCATTTAAGAAAACACCACAAATCATCTTATCCTACTACAAGAATTGTTTCTGATCTAAGTACTTCATTTATGGGTTAAAACACTTCAAGAAATCTCCACAAAGCATCATATCCTAATTGCTTCATTTAAGGATGGTAACCATTTAAGAAAATACCACGAAGAAGCATAGAATATCACCCTAAGTGCTTCAAGTCCGAGTAATTCATAAATGGGTGGTAAACAATCAAGAAAACACCACAATGCATCTCATCTTATTACGAGAATTATTTCTGATCTGAGTACATCATTATGAGTTGTAACTATTCAAGAAAACAATACAAAACATCTTATCCTACTAGGAGATATGTTTCTGGTCAAAGAACTTTATTTATAGGTAGTAACTTTTCAAGAAAACTCAACAAATCATCATATCCAACTAAGAAGACTTTCTTCCCCGAGTACTTCATTTAAGTGCGGTAATCATTCACAAAAACACCATGAAGAAGCATAGAATACCACTCTATGTGATTCTTGTCTGAGTACTTCATTTATTTGTGGTTCTGATCAGAGTACTTCGCTTATGGGTGGTAACCATTGGAGAAAATACCACAAAACATCTTATCCTACTACGAGAAGTGTTTAAGATCTAATTATTTTATTTATGTGTGGTAACCTTTCAAGAAAACTCCACAATGCCGCATAGTATACTACAAGAAGTGATTCTTCTTCGAGTACTTCCTTTAATGGTGGTAACCATTTACTAAAACACCACGAAGAAGCATAGATACCACTCTAAGTGCTCCATGTCCGCGTACTTCATTTATGGGTGCCAAACAATCAAGAAAATACCACAAAGTATCTTATCCTACTACGAGAAGTGTTTCTGATCTGAGCACTTCATTTATGGGTGGAAACCATTCAAGAAAACACCACAAAGCATCTTATCCTACTACGATAAGTGTTTCTGATCTAAGTAATTCATTTATGGGTTAAAACATTTCAAGAAAACTCAACAAAGAATCATATCCTAAGTGCTTCATTTAAGGGTGGTAACAATTTAAGAAAACACCATGAATAATCATAAAATATCACCCTAAGTGCTTCAAGTCCGAGTAATTCATATATGGGTGGTAAACAATCAAGAAAACACCAGATTGTATCTCATTTTATTACGAGAATTGTTTCTGATCTGAATACATCATTATGAGTTGTAACAATTCAAGAAAACACCACAAAACTTATTATCCTACTACGAGATGTGTTTCTGGTCAAAGAACTTCATTTATAGGTAGTGAGCTTTCAAGAAAACTCAACAAAGCATCATATCCAACTATGAAGAGTTTCTTCCCCGAGTAATTCATTTTAGTGTGGTAATCATTCACAAAAACACCATGAAGAAGCATAGAATACCAATCTATGTGCTTCTTGTCTGAGTACTTCATTTATTTGTGGTTCTGATCAGAGTACTTCGCTTATGGGTGGTAACCATTGAAGAAAATACCACAAAATATCTTATCCTACTACGAGAAGTGTTTAAGATCTGATTATATTATTTATGTGTGGTAACCTTTCAAGAAAACTCCACAATGCCGCATAGTATACTACAAGAAGTGATTCTTCTTCGAGTACTTCCTTTAATGGTGGTAACCATTTACTAAAACACCACGAAGAAGCATAGATACCACTCTAAGTGCTCCATGTCCGCGTACTTCATTTATGGGTGCCAAACAATCAAGAAAACACCACAAAGTATCTTATCCTACTACGAGAAGTGTTTCTGATCTGAGCACTTCATTTATGGGTGGAAACCATTCAAGAAAACACCACAAAGCATCTTATCCTACTACGAGCAGTGTTTCAGATCATAGTACTTCGTTTGTGGATGATAAACAATCAAGAAAACACCACAAAGCATCTTTTCCTACTACGAGAAGTGTTTCTGAATTGAGTACTTCATTTATGGGTGGAAACCATTCAAGAAAACACCACAAAACATCTTATCTTACTACGAGAAGTGTTTCTGATCAGAGTACTTCATTTACGGGTGATAACCTTTCAAGAAAACTCCACAAAGCCTCATAACCTACTACGAGAAGTGATTCTTCTTGGAGTACTTCATTTAAACATCACGAAGAAGCATAGCTACCACTCTAAGTGTTTCATGTCTGCGTACTTCGTTTATGGGTTAAACAATAAAAAAACACCACAAAGCATCTTATCCTACTACGTGAAGTGTTTCTGATCTAAGTACTTCATTTATGGGTGGAAACCATTCAAGAATACACCACAAAGCATCTTATGCTACTACGAGAAATATTTCTGATCTGAGTACATCATTTATGGGTTGTAACCATTCAAGAAGACACCAAAAAGCATCTTATCCTACTACGATAGAGTTTCTTCTCCGAGTACTTCATTTAAGTGTGGTAACCTTTCACAAAAACACCATAATAAGCATAGAATACCACTCTAAGTGCTTCATTTCTGAGTACTTTATTTATGTGTGGTTCTGTAGAGAGTACTTCATTTATGAAATGTAAATATTAAAGAAAACACCAAACAACAACTTATCCTACTGCGAGAAGTGTTTCCGATCAGAGTACTTAATTTATTGGTGGTAACCTTTCTAGAAAACTCTATAAAGCATCATATCCTACTATGAAGAGTTTCTTCCTCGAGTACTTCATTTAAGAGTGGTAATCATTCACTAAAACACCAAGAAGAAGCAATGAATACCACTCTAAGTGCTTCATATCTGAGTACCTTATTTATGTGTGGTTCTGAAAATAGTACTTCATTTATGGGTTATAAAATTTCAAGAAAACTCCACAAAACATTATATCCTACTACGAGAAGAGTTTTTTCTCCGAGTACTTCATTTTAAGTGTGGTAAGCATTCACTAAAACACCATGAAGAAGATATAAATGCCACTCGAAGTGCTTCATGTCCGAGTATTTCATTTATGGGTTGTACCCAATCAAGAAAACACCATAGAACATCTTATCCTACCACGAGAAGTGTTTCTGATCCGAATATTTCATTTATGGGTGGTAACCTTTCATGGAAACTGCACAAAGAATCATAGCCTATTATGAGAAGTGTTTCATCTTCGGTTACTTCATTTAAGGATGGTAACCATTCACGAAAACACCACAAATAAGCATAGAATACTAAAATAAGTGCTTAATGTCCGAGTAATTCATTCAAGAGTGGTAAACAATGAAGAAAACACCACAATGCATCTCATCTTACTACGAGAATTATTTCTGATCTGTGTTCATCATTTATGGGTGGTAACTTATAAAAAAAAATTCCATAAATTCTCATAGCCTACTACGAGAAGGAATTCTTCTTCGATTACTTCAATTAATGGTGCAATCATTCACTAAAACACCATGAACAAGCATAGATACCACTCTAAGTGCTTCATAATCGCGTACTTCGTTTATAGGTGGTTAATAATAAACGAAATATTACAAAGCATATAATCCTACTACGAGAAGTCTTTCTGAACTGAGTACATTTATGGATGGAAACCATTCAAGAAAACACCACAAAACATCTTATCCTACTGCGAGAAGTGTTTGTAATCAGAGTACTTCATTGATGGGTGGTAACATTTCAAGAAAACTCCACAAAGCATCTTATCCTTCTACGAGAAGTGTTTCAGATCTGATTACTTCATTTATATGTGGTAACCTTTCAAGAAAACTCCACAAAGGCTCATAGCCTACTACGAGAAGTGATTCTTTTTCGAGTACTTCATTTAATGGTGGTAACCATCCACTACAACACCACGAAGAAGCATAGATACAACTCTAAGTGCTTCATGTCCGCATACATCATTTATGGGTGGTAAAATTTCAATAAAACTCCGCAAAGCATCATATCCTGCACGAGAAGAATTTGTTCCCCGAGTGCTTCATTTAAGGGTGGTAACCATTCACTAAAACACAATGAAGAAGCATGTAAAACCACTTTAAGTGCTTTTAGTCTGAGTACTTCATTTACGAGTGGTTCTGATCAGAGTACTTCATTTATGGGTGGTAACCATCAAAGAAAACACCACAAATCATCTTATCATACTATGAGAAGTGTTTCAGATCTAATTACTTCATTTATGTACAATAACTATTCAAGAAAACTCCACAAAGCCTAATAGGCTACTACGAGAAGTGATTCTTCTTTGAGTACTTAATTTAATAGTGGTAACATTCACTAAAACACCACGAAGACGCACAACTACCACTCTAAGTGATTCATGTCTGCGTACTTCTTTTAAGGATGGTAAACAACAAAGAAAACACCACAAAACATCTTATCCTACTACGAGAAATGTTTCTAATCTAAATACCTCATTTATGGGTGGTAACATTTTAAAAAAACTCCACAAAGCATCTTATCCTACTACAAGAAGTGTTTCAGATCTGATTACTTCATTTATGTGTGGTAACCTTTCAAGAAAATTTCACAAAGCCTCATAGCCTACTACAAGAAGTTATTCTTCTTCGAGTACTTCTATTAATGTGGTAACCATTCACTAAAACATCACGAAGAAGCATAGCTACAACTCTAAGTACTTCATGTCCGCGTACTTCCTTTATGGGTGATAAAAAATCAATATAGTACCACTAAGCATCTTATCCTACTACGAGAAGTGTTTCTGATCTGAGTACTTCATTTATATGTGGAAACCATTTAAGAAAACAACACAAACCATCTTATCCTATTACAAGAAGTGTTTCTGATCTAAGTACTTCATTTATTGGTTAAAACACTTCAAGAAATCTGCGCAAAGCATCATATCTTAAGTGCTTCATTTAAGGATGGTAACCATTTAAGAAAACACCACGAAGAAGCATAGAATATCACCCTAAGTGCTTCAAGTCCGAGTAATTCATATTTGGGTGGTAAATAATAAAGAAAACACCACAATGCATCTCATCTTATTACGATTATTGTTTCTAATCTAAGTACATCATTATGAGTAGTAACCATTCAAGAAAACACCACAAGACATCTTATCCTACTACGAGAAGTGTTTATCATCCGAATATTTCATTTATGAGTGGTAACCATTCGCGGAAACTGCACAAAGTACTTCATTTATATGTGGAAACCATTTAAGAAAACATTACAAAGCATCTTATCCTACTACGAGAAGTCTTTCTGAACTGAGTACATTTATGGATGGAAACCATTCAATAAAACACCATAAAACATCTTATCCTACTACGAGATGTGTTTCTAATCAGAGTACTTCATTTATGGGTGGTAACATTTCAAGAGAACTCCACAAAGCATCTTATCCTTTTACGAGAAGTGTTTCTGATATGATTACTTCATTTATATGTCGTAACCTTTCAAGAAAACTCCACAAAGGCTCATAGCCTACTACGAGAAGTGATTCTTCTTCGATTACTTCAATTAATGGTGGTAACATTCACTAAAACACCACGAAGATGCATATCTTCCACTCTAAGTGCTTCATGTCTGCGTACTTCTTTTATGGATGGTAAACAATAAAGAAAACACCACAAAGCATCTTATCATACTACGAGAAGTGTTTCTGATAAGAGTATCCTTTATGGGTGGTAACATTTTAAGAAAACTCCACAAATCATCTTATCCTACTACGAGAAGTGTTTTAGATCTGATTACTTCTTTTATACGTGGTAACCTTTCAAAAATCTCCACAAAACCTCATAGCCTACTATGAGAAATTATTCTTCTTCGAGTACTTCTATTAATGGTGGTAATCATTCACTAAAACATCACGAAGAAGCACAGCTACCACTAAGCATCTTATCCTACTACGAGAAGTGTTTCTGATCTAAGTACTTCATTTATATGTGGAAACCATTCAAGAAAATACCACAAATCATCTTATCCTACTACAAAAAGTGTTTCTGGTCTAAGTACTTCATTTATGGGTTAAAACACTTCAAGAAATCTGCACAAAGCATCATATCCGAAGTGCTTCATTTAAGGATGGTAACCATTTAAGAAAACACCACGAAGAAGCATAGAATATCACCCTAAGTGCTTCAAGTCCGAGTAATTCATATATGGGTGGTAAACAATAAAGAAAAACACCACATTGCATCTCATCTTATTACAAGAATTATTTCTGATCTGCGTACATCATTTATGGGTTGTAACTGATCAAGAAAACTCCATAAAGTCTCATAGCCTCCTACGAGAAGTGATTCTTCTTAGAGTACTTCAATTAATGGTGTAACCATTCACTAAAACACCCCGAACAAGCATAGGTACCACTGTAAGTGCTTCATAATCGCGTACTTTGTTTATAGGTGGTTAACAATCAAGAAAACATTACAAAGCATCTTATCCTACTACGAGAAGTCTTTCTGAACTGAGTACATTTATGGATGGAAACCATTCAAGAAAACACCATAAAGCATCTTATCCTACTACGAGATGTGTTTCTAATCAGAGTACTTCATTTATGGGTGGTAACATTTCAAGAAAACTCCACAAAGCATATCCTTTTACGATAAGTGTTTCTGATCTGATTACTTCATTTATATGTCGTAACCTTTCAAGAAAACTCCACAAAGGCTCATAGCCTACTACGAGAAGTGATTCTTCTTCGAGTACTTCATTCAATGGTGGTAACCATCCATTACAACACCATGAAGAAGCATAGATACAACTCTAAGTGCTTCATGTCCGCGTACATCATTTATAGGTGGTAAAATTTCAATAAAACTCCGCAAAGCATCATCCTGCACGAGAAGAATTTATTCCCCGAGTACTTCATTTAAGGGTGACCATTCACTAAAACACAATGAAGAAGCATGGAATACCACTTTAAGTGCTTTAAGTCTGAGTACTTCATTTATGAGGGGTTCTGATCAATACTTCATTTATGTGTGGTAACCATCAAAGAAAACACCATAAAGCATCTTATCATACTATGAGAAGTGTTTCAGATCTAATTACTTCATTTATGTACAATAACTATTCAAGAAAACTCCACAAAGCCTCATAGGCTACTACGAGAAGTGATTCTTCTTCGAGTACTTCATTTAATGGTGGTAACATTCACTAAAACACCACGAAGACGCATAGCTACCAATCTAAGTGATTCATGTCTGCGTACTTCTTTTATTGATGGTAAACAATAAAGAAAACACCACAAATCATCTTATCCTACTACGAGAAGTGTTTCTGATCAGAGTACTTCATTTATGGGTGATAACATTTTAAGAAAACTCCACAAAGCATCTTATCCTACTACGAGAAGTGTTTCAGATCTGATTACATCATTTATACGTGGTAACCTTTGAAGAAAACTCCACAAAGCCTCATAGTCTACTATGAGAAGTTATTCTTCTTCGTGTACTTCTATTAATGGAGGTAACCATTCACTAAAACATCATGAAGAAGCATAGCTACCACTCTAAGTGCTTCATGTCCGCGTACTTCGTTTATGGGTGATAAACAATCAATATAGTACCACTAAGCATCTTATCCTACTACGAGAAGTGTTTCTGATCTGAGTACTTCATTTATATGTGGAAACCATTCAAGAAAACACCACAATTCATCTTATCCTACTATAAGAAGTGTTTCTGATCTAAGTACTTCATTTATGGGTTAAAACACTTCAAGAAATCTTCACAAAGCATCATATCCTAAGTGCTTCATTTAAGGATGGTAACCATTTAAGAAAATACCACGAAGAAGCATAGAATATCACCATAATTGCTTCAAGTCCGAGTAGTTCATATATGGGTGGTAAACAATAAAGAAAACACCACAATGCATCTCATCTTATTACAAGAATTGTTTCTGATCTGTGTACACCATTTATGGGTGGTAACTCATCAAGAAAACTCCATAAAGTCTCATAGCCTACTTAGAGTACTTCAATTAATGGTGTAACCATTCACTAAAACACCACGAACAAGTGCTTAATAATCGCGTACTTCTTTTATAGATGGTTAACAATCAAGGAAACATTACAAAACATCTTATCCTACTACGAGAAGTCTTTCTGATCTGAGTACATTTATGGGTGGAAACCATTCAAGAAAACACAACAAAGCATCTTATCCTACTATGGGAAGTGTTTCTAATCAGAGTACTTCATTTATGGGTGGTAACATTTCAAGAAAACTCCACAAAGCATCTTATCCTTCTATGAGAAGTGTTTCAGATCTGATTACTTCATTTATTTGTGGTAACCTTTCATGAAAACTCCACAAAGGCTCATAGCCTACTACGAGAAGTGATTCTTTTTCGAGTACTTCATTTAATGGTGGTAACCATCCACTACAACACCACGAAGAAGCATTGATACCAATCTAATTCCTTCATGTCCGCGTACATCATTTATGTATGGTGACATTTCAATAAAACTCCGCAAAGCATCATATCCTGCACGAGAATAATTTATTCCCTGAGTACTTCATTTAAGGGTGGTAAGCATTCACTAAAACACCATGAAGAAGCATGGAATACCACTTTAAGTGCTTTAAGTCTAAGTACTTCATTTATGAGTTGTTTTGATCAGAGTACTTCATTTATGAGTGGTAGCCATAAAAAAAAACACCACAAAGCATCTTATCATACTACGAGAAGTTATTCTTCTTCGAGTACTTCATTTAATGGTGGTAACATTCACTAAAACACCACGAAGACGCATAGCTACCACTCTAAGTGTTTCATGTCTGCGTACTTCTTTTATGGGTGATAAACAATTAATACCACTAAGTATCTTATCCTACTACGAGAAGTGTTTCTGGTCTGAGTACTTCATTTATAAGTGGAAACCATTCAAGAAAACACCACAAATCATCTTATCTTACTACAAGAAGTGTTTATGATCTAAGTACTTCATTTATGGGTTAAAACACTTCAAGAAATCTTCACAAAGCATCATATCCCAAGTGCTTCATTTAAGGATGGTAACCATTTAAAAAAAATACCACGAAGAAGCATAGAATATCACCATAAGTGCTTCAAGTCCGAGTAATTCATATATGGGTGGTAAACAATAATGAAAACACCACAATGCATCTCATCTTATTACAAGAATTGTTTCTGATCTGTGTACATCATTTATGGGTGGTAACTCATCAAGAAAACTCCATAAAGTCTCATAGTCTACTACGAGAAGTGATTCTTCTTAGAGTACTTCAATTAATGGTGTAACCATTCACTAAAACACCACGAACAAGAATAGATACCACTCTAAGTGCTTCATGTCTGCGTACTTCATTTATGCATGGTAAACAATAAAGAAAACACCACAAAGCATGTTATCCTACTACGAGAAGTGTTTCTGATCTGAGTACTTCAATTATGGGTGGAAACCATTCAAGAAATCACCGCTAAGCATCTTATCCTACTACGAGAAGTGTTTCTTATCTGAGTAATTCATTTATATATGGAAACCATTTAAGAAAACACCACAAATCATCTTATCCTATTATAAGAAGTTTTTCTGATCTAAGTACTTCATTTATGGGTTAAAACACTTCAAGAAATCTCTCCAAAGCATCATATCCTAAGTGCTTCATTTAAGGATGGTAACCATTTAAGAAAACACCACGAAGAAACATAGAATATCACCTTAAGTGCTTCAAGTCCGAGTAATTCATATATGGGTGTTAAACAATAAAGAAAACACCACAATGCATCTCATCTTATTACGAGAATTGTTTCTGAACTGAGTACATCATTATGAGTTGTAACCATTCAAGAAAACACCACAAAATATCTTATCCTACTACGAGATGTGTTTCTGGTCAAAGAACTTCATTTATAGGTAGTAAGCTTTCAAGAAAACTCAACAAAGCATCATATCCAACTATGAAAAGTTTCTTCCCTGAGTACTTCATTTAAGTGCGGTAATCATTCACAAAAACACCATGAAGAAGCATAGAATACCACTCTATGTGCTTCTTGTCTGAGTACTTCATTTATTTGTGGTTCTGATCAGAGTACTTCGATTCTGGGTGGTAACCATTAAAGAAAACACCACAAAACATTTTATCCTACTACGAGAAGTGTTTAAGATCTGATTATTTTATTTATGTGTCGTAACTTTTCAAGAAAACTTCACAATGCCGCATAGCCTACTCCGAGAAGTGATTCTTCTTCGAGTACTTCTTTTAATGGTGGTAAGCATTCACTAAAACACCACGAAGAAGCATAGATACCACTCTAAGTGCTCAAAGCCCGCGTACTTCATTTATGGGTGGTAAACAATCAAGAAAACACCACAAAGTATCTTATCCTACTACGAGAAGTGTTTCTGATCTGAGTACTTCATTTATGGGTGGAAATCATTCAAGAAAACACCACAAAGAATCTTATCCTACTACGAGAAGTGTTTCTGATTAGAGTACTTAATTTATTGTTGGTAACCTTTCTAGAAATCTCCACAATATCCTACTATGAAGAGTTTCTTCCTCTAGTACTTTATTTAAGAGTGGTAATCATTCACTAAAATACCATGAAGAAGCATTGAGTACCACTCTAAGTGCTTCATATCTGAGTACTTCATTTATGTGTGGTTCCGAAAAGAGTACTTCATTTATGGGTAATAACTATTCAAGAAAACACCACAAAGTATCTTATCCTAATACAAGAAGTGTTTCTAAACAGAGTAGTTCATTTATGGGAAGTTAGCTTGCAAGAATACTTCACAAAACATCTTATCCTACCACGAGAAGTGTTTTAGATCTGATTACTTCATTTATGGGTTATAACCCTTCAAGAAAACTCCAAAAAGCCTCATAGCCTACTAAGAAAAGTGATTCTTTTTTCGAATACTTCATTTAAACACCACGAAGAAGCATAGCTACCACTCTAAGTGCTTCATGTCTGCGTACTTCGTTTATAGGTGGTAAACAATAAAAACACACCAAAAAGCATCTTATCCTACTACGTGAAGTGTTTCTGATATAAGTACTTCATTTATGGGTGGAAATAATTCAAGAATACACCACAAAGCATCTTATCCTATTACGAGAAGTATTTTTTATCTAAGTACATCATTTATGAGTTGTAACCATTCAAGAAGACACCAGAAATAATTTATCCTACTACAAGAAGAGTTTCTTCTCCGAGTACTTTATTTAAGTGTGGTAACCAATCACAAAAACACCATAATAAGCATAGAATACCACTCTAAGTGCTTCATGTCTGAGTACTTCATTTATGTGTGGTTCTGTAGAGAGTACTTCTTTTATGGGTGATAATCATTCAAGCAAATCCAACAAAGCATCATAGCTTACTACGATAAGTATTTCTTCTTCGAGTACATCATTTAATGGTGGTAATCATTCACTAAAACACCACGAAGAAGCATAGCTACCACTTTAAATGTTTCATGTCTTCGTACTTCGTTTATGGATGATAAACAATTAAGAAAACACCACAAAGCATCTTACCCTACTACGAGAAGTGTTTCTGAACTGAGTACTTCATTTATAGGTGGAAACCATTCAAGAAAATACCACAATGCTTCTTATCCTACTACGAGAAGTGTTTCTGATTAGAGTACTTCATTTATGGGTGGTAACCTTTCAAGAAAACTCCACAAAGCATCTTATCCTAATACGAGAAGTGTTTTAGATCTGATTACTTCATTTATGTGTGATAACCTTTCAAGAAAACTCCACAAAGCCTCATAGCCTACTACGAGAAGTGATTCTTCTTTGAGTACTTCATTTAAACACCACGAAGAAGCATAGCTACCACTCAAAGTGTTTCATGTCCGCGTACTTCGTTTATGGGTGGTAAACAATAAAAAAAACACCACAAAGCATCTTATCCTACTACATGAAGTGTTTCTGATCTAAGTACTTCATTTATGGGTGGAAATGATTCAAGAATATACACCCACAAAGCATCTTATGCTACTACGAGAAGTATTTCTGATCTGAGTACATCATTTATGGGTTGTAACCATTAAAGAAGAAACCAGAAAGCATGTTATCCTACTACGTTAGAGTTTCTTCTCCTAGTACTTCATTTAAGTGTGGTAACCATTCACAAAATCACCATAATAAGCATAGAGTACCACTCTAAGTGCTTCATGTCTAAGTACTTCATTTATGTGTGTTTCTGTTGAGAGTAATTCATTTATGGAAGATAAATATTCAAGAAAACACCAAACAACATCTTATCCTACTACGAGAAGTTTTTCTGATTAGAGTACTTAATTTATTGCTGGTAACCTTTCTAGAAATCTCCAAAAACCATCATATCCTACTATGAAGATTTTCTTCCTCGAGTACTTCATTTAAGAGTGGTAACCATTCACTAAAACACCATGAAGAAGCATTGAATACCACTCTAAGTGCTTCATATCTGAGTACTTCATTTATGTGTGGTTCTGAAAAGAGTACATCATTTATGGGTGATAACTATTCAATAAAACACCACAACGTATCTTATCCTAATAGGAGAAGTGTTTCTGATCAGAGTAGTTCATTTATGGGTGGTAACCTTTCAAGAATACTACACAAAGCATCTTATCCTACTACGAGAAGTGTTTTAGAACTGATTACTTCATTTATGTGTGATAACCTTTCAAAAAAACTCCACAAAGCCTCATAGCCTACTACGAGAAGTGATTCTTCTTCGAGTACTTCATTTAAACACCACGAAGAAGCATAGCTACCACTCTAAGTGTTTCATGTCCGCGTACTTCGTTTATGGGTGGTAAACAATAAAGAAAACACCACAAAGCATCTTATCCTACTATGTGAAGTGTCTCTGATCTTAGTACTTCATTTATGGGTGGAAATCATTCAAGAATACACCACAAAGCATCTTATGCTACTACGAGAAGTATTTCTGATCTGAGTACATCATTTATGGGTTGTAAACCATTCAACAAGACACCAGAAAACATCTTATCCTACTATGATAGAGTTTCTACTCCGAGTACTTCATTTAAGTGTGGTAACCATTCACAAAAACACCATAATAAGCATAGAATACCACTCTAAGTGCTTCATTTATGTGTGGTTCTGTATAGAGTACTTCTTTTATGGATAGTAAATATTCAAGAAAACACCAAACAACATCTTATCCTACTACGAGAAGTGTTTCTGATCAGAGTACTTAATTTATTGGTGGTAACATTTCTAGAAAACTCCACAAAGCATCATATCCTACTATGAAGAGTTTCTTTACTCGAGTACTTCATTTAAGAGTGGTAACCATTCACTAAAACACCATGAAGAAGCAATGAATACCACTCTAAGTGCTTCATATCTGAGTACTTCATTTATGTGTGGTTCTGAAAAGAGTACTTCATTTATGGGTGATAACTATTCAAGAAAACATCACAAAGCATCTTATCTTAATACGAGAAGTATTTCTGATTAGAGTACTATATTTATGGGTGGAAACAATTCAAGAACACACCACAAAGCATCGAATCCTACCACGAGAAATGTTTCTGATCTGAGTACATCATTTATGGGTGGTAACCATTCAAGAAAACACCAGAAAACATCTTATCCTACTACGAGAAGAGTTTCTTCTCCGAGTACTTCATTAAAGTGTGGTAACCATTCCCAAAAGCACCTTGAATAAGCATATAATACCACTCTAAGTGCTTCATGTATGAGTACTTCATTTATGTGTTGTTCTTAAGAGAGTACTTCATTTATGAGTGATAACTATTCAAGAAAACACCACAAAACATCTTATGCTAATACGGGAAGTGTTTCTAATTAGAGTACTATATTTATGGGTGGTAACCTTTCAAGAAAACTCCAAAAAGCATCATATCCTACTATGAAGAGTTTCTTCCCCGAGTATTTTATTTAAGGGTGGTAACCATTCACTAAAACACCATAAAGAAGCATGGAATACCACTTTTAAGTGCTCTAAGTCTTAGTACTTCATTTATGAGTGGTTCTGGTCAGAGTACTTCATTTATGGGTAGAAATCATTCAAGAAAACACCACAAAGTATCTTAGCCTACTACGAGAAGTGTTTCTGATCAGACTAGTTCATTTATGTGTGATAATCTTTCAAGAAAACTCCACAAAGCCTCATAGCCTACTACGAAAAGTGATTCTTCTTCGAGTACTTCATTTAAACACCACGAAGAAGCATAGCTACCACTCAAAGTGCTTCATGTCCGCGTACTTCGTTTATAGGTGGTAAACAATAAAAAAAAATACCACAAAGAATCTTATACTACTACGTGAAGTGCTTCTGATCTAAGTACTTCATTTATGGGTGGAAATAATTCAAGAATACACCACAAAGCATCTTATCTGATTACGAGAAGTATTTCTGATCTAAGTACATTATTTATGAGTTGTAACCATTCAAGAAGACACAAGAAAGCATCATATCCTACTATGAGAAGAGTTTCTTCTCCGAGTATCTTATTTAAGTGTGGTAACCATTCACAAAAACACTATAATAAGCATAGAATACCACTCTAAGTGATTCATGTTTGAGTACTTCATTTATGGGTTGTACCCAATCAAGAAAACACCACAAAGCATCTTATCCTACCACGAGAAGTGTTTGTGATCCGAGTACTTCATTTATGAGTGGTAACATTTCAAGAAAACTCCACAAAACATCATATCCTACTACGAGAAGAGTTTCTTCTCTGAGTACTTCATTTAAGTGTGATTACCATTCACTAACACACCAAGAATAAGCATTGAATACCACTCTAAGTGCTTCATGTCTGACTACTTCATTTATGTGTGGTTCTGACGAGAGTACTTAATTTATGGGTGGTAACCTTTCAAGCAAACCCAACAAAGCATCATAACCTACTATGATTAGTATTTCTTCTTCGAGTACTTCATTTAAGGGTGGTAATCGTTCACTAAAACACTACGAAAATGCATAAATAACATTCTAAGTGCTTCGTGTCCGAGTACTTCATTTATGGATTGTACCCAATCAAGAAAACACCACAGAGCATTTTATCCTACCACGAGAAGTGTATGTGATCCAAGTACTTCATTTATGGGTGGTAACCTTTCATGAAAACTGCACAAATCATCATAACCTACTATGAGATGTGTTTCTTCTTCAAGTACTTCATTTAAGGGTGGTAACCATTCACGAAAATACCACGAACAAGCATAGAATACCGCCTTAAGTGCTTCATGTCTGAATAATTCATTTATGGGTGGTAAACAATCAAGAAAACACCACAATGCATCTCATCTTACTGCGAGAATTGTTTATGATCTGAGTACACCATTTATGAATCGTAAACATTCAAGAAAACACCACAAAATATCTTATCCTGCTACGAGATGTGTTTCTGATCAAAGAACTTTATTTATGGGTGGTAACCTTTCAAGAAAACAACACAAAGCATCATATCCAACTACGAAGAGTTTCTTCTTCGAATACTTCATTTAAGTGTGGTAACCATTCACTAAAATACCATGAAGAAGCGTAGAATACCACTCTAGGTGCTTCATGTCTGAGTACTTCATCTATGTGTGGTTCTGATCATGGTACTTCATTTATATGTGGTAACCATTAAAGAAAACACCACAAAGCATCATATCGTATTAAGAGAAGAGCTTTTTCAGCGAGTAATTCTTTTAAGTGTGGTAATCATTCACTAAAATACCATGAATAAGCATATAATAACACTCTAAGTGCTTCATGTCTGAGTACTAAATTTATATGTGGTTCTGAAGAGAGTATTATATTTGTGGGTGGTATCCTTTCAAGAAAACCCAACAAAGCAGAATAGCCTAATACGATAATTGTTTCTCTTTCGAATACTTCATTTAATGGTGGTAACCATTAACTAAAACACCACGAATAAACATAGATATCACTCTAAGTACTTCATGTCCGCGTACTTCGTTTGTGGGTGGTAAACAATCAAGAAAACATCACAAAGCATCTTATCCTACTATGAGAAGTATGTCTGATCAGCGTACTTCATTTATGAGTGGTAACATTTCAAGAAAAATCAACAAAGCATCATATCCTACTACGAGAAGAGTTTCTTCTCCGAGTACTTCATTTAAGTGTGATAACCATTCACTAAAACACCATGAATAAGCATTGAATACCACTCTAATTGCTTCATGTCTGACTACTTCATTTATGTGTGGTTCTGACGAGAGTACTTCATTTATGGGTGGTAACCTTTCAAGCAAATCCAACAAAGCATCATAGTCTACTAAGATTAGTATTTCTTCATCGAGTACTTCATTTAATGGTGGAAATCGTTCACTAAAACACCATGAAAATGCATAAATAACATTCTAAGTGCTTCATGTCCGAGTACTTCATTTATGGGTTGTATACCCAATCAAAAAAACACCACAGAGCATTTTATCCTATCACGAGAAGTGTATGTGATCCGAGTACTTCATTTATGGATGGTAACCTTTCATGAAAACTGCACAAATCATCATAACCTACTATGAGAAGTGTTTTTTCTTCGAGTACTTCATTTAAGAGTGGTAACCATTCACGAAAACACCACCAACAAGCATAGAATACCACCCTAAGTGCTTCATGTCTAAGTAATTCATTTATGGGTGGTAAACAATCAAGAAAACACCACAATGCATCTCATCTTACTGCGAGAATTGTTTATGATCAAAGAACTTCATTTATGAATGGTAAACATTCAAGAAAACATCATTTATGAATGGTAAACATTCAAGAAAACACCACAAAACATCTTATCCTGCTACGAGATGTGTTTCTGATCAAAGAACATTTATGGGCGGTAACCTTTCAAGAAAACTACACAAAGCATCATATCCAACTACGAAAAGTTTCTTCTTCGAGTACTTCATTTAAGTGTGGTAACCATTCACTAAAATATCATGAAGAAGCATATAATACCACTCTAAGTGCTTCATGTCTGAGTACTTCATCTATGTGTAGTTCTGATCATAGTACTTCATTTATAGGTGGTAACCATTAAAGAAAATACCATAAAGCATCTTATCCTACTACGAAAAGTATTTCAGATTTGATTACTTTATTTATGTGTGGTAACCTTCAAGAAAACTCTACAAATCCTCATAGCCTACTAAGAGAAGTGATTCTTCTTCGAGTACTTTATTTAATAGTGGTAACCATTCACTAAAACACCACGAAGAAGCATAGATACCACACGAAGTGCTTCACGTTTGTGTACTTCATTTATGGATGGTAAACACTCAAGAATACACCAAAAAGCATCTTATCCTACTACGATAAGTGCTTTGATACGAGAACTTCATTTATTGGTGGAAACCATTCAAGAAAACACCACAAAACATCTTATCCTACTACGAGAAGTGTTTCTGATTAGAGTACTTCATTTATGGATTGAAACATTTCAAGAAGACTCTACAAAGCATCAATCCTACTACGAGAAGAGTTCATTATCCGAGTACTTCATTTAAGTGTGGTAACCATTCACTAAAACACCATGAATAAGCATAGAATACCACTTTAAGTGTTTCATGTCTGAGTACTTCATTTGCGTGTGGTTCTGAAGAGAGTACTTCATTTATGTGTGGTAATCATTCAAGAAAACATCACCAAGTATCTTATCCTACTACGAAAAGTGTTCAGATCTCATTACTTCATTTATGTGTGACAACCTTTCAAGAAAACTCCACAAAACCTCATAGCCTACTACGAGAAGTGATTCTTATTCGAGTACTTCATTTAATGGTGGTAATCATTAACTAAAACACCAGAAAGAAGCATAAATACCACTCTAAATGCTTCATGTCGGCGTACTTTGTTTATGGGTGGTAAACAATCAAGAAAACACCACAAAGCATCTTATCCTACTACGAGAAGTGTTTCTGATCTGAGTACATCATTTATGGTGGAGACCATTCAAGAAAACACCACAAAGCATCTTATCCTACTACGAGAAGTGTTTCTGATCAGAGTACTTCATTTATGGGTGGTAGTGTTGGCTCAAACTTTCCTTGAGTTTGTTGATTTGCAAAACTATTTGAATTTTACCATTTATTGTGTTTTGCGAATGTTTGTAGGGCATTTAAGCAAATGCACAAAAGAACACAAGAGGTGATCAAGAATGACCTAAGAGCGAGATTAGAAGATCAAGATCAAGATCAAGATGAAGAATTGCTTAGGTTAATTAGTTTTTAGTTCATTTAAATTTCAGATTGAAAAGAGCAAGAAAATACCAATCAAACTTGCCAAAACCACATCAATGCATCATAGCGTTATAACGCTAGAATATACGTTATAACGCTAGATGACTGTTTTGTTCAAAGTGAATTTAAATATAGAAAATGAACAAACCAATTGTCAAGATATCAAGAATACATCTTAAATATTATTAAAGATTATCAAAATGAATTTTATTTGATCAAAAATATTGTTTGGATTAGTAGCAAAAATACCAAACCAGACTTTTTAGAAGGAGTTTTTGCCAAAACTAAGTCCTGGCTAAGTTCTGCATCAGTTTGACATAGCATTATAATGCTAATTTTAGCGTTATAACAATATATTTAACGATAAATTCAATGATAAAATTTATTGTCCTGGCATGATCTAGCGTTATAACAGTATATTTAATGCATAATCTAGCGTTATAACGCTTTATAAAAGTTGTACGATTAAAACCCAACGGTAAAATTATTTGTCCTCACCCCGGATAGCGTTATAACGCTATGATTTATACATGAAATAGTGTTATAATGCTAGACCTCGCATAATTTCTTTTTGGCCAAAATTGAACCCATATTTAAACCCTTATTCTCCAACAATTGGGGTTGATGTTCCAAAAACTCAATACATTTATGCCCACCATTGTTGTGCTCTTTGAGCTTAGGTCTAATAGCCAAATCCTTGCTTCAATCCCAAGTGTAATTAGCTAAATATAATCTAAGAATTATATAGTTTGTTTGTTTGGGTGATTGTCTTTGTTAATTATCCAATTATCTATTCTATTGTGAGTATGTGTCGTCTTGAGCTTCACCGGTGTGTGTAAGTGAGCTCAAGATAGTCGGGTCGATTCTCCACCGGCGTGTGTAAGTGAGATAGAGTTCGACACCGTGTTAGGGTTGGTGTGCTGCACCGGTGTGTGTAAGAGAGCCCCAATTTCGAAGTTGTACATTGAACAAGCGATTTTGTCTAGTGGAGCGGACTGAGCTTGTTACCGCAAGAAGCGGAGGCGTCGGGGACTCGAAGACGTAGGCGAGGCCGTGGTGCAAGCCGAACTCCTTCAACACTTGATTGAGCCACTTTCTTTCCCTATCTCTATTTACATTTACACAATTCATTTAGTTTAATTGCTTGATTGATTGATTGTGAATTGAGTTGTAGTAATTGAATTGCTAGATTTGTGAATTGTTAATTGAATTGTTTAATTAGGAAATTGCTTGTATTGTTGGTTTGAATTGCTTGATAGAACTGAATAGCATTGTCTAAATTAGTTGTATTGATCCATTGAGCAATTGCAATTAAGAATTGGATTTGTGTGAATTTTGCAATTAAGGCCTTGTAGTTGCCAATTGAACGAAAATTAGTCACAACCTAGGCTGTCTAGGTTCTACAGGTAGCATTTCAACAAAACTTCACAAAGCATCATATCCTACTACGAGAAAAGTTTCTTTATCGAGTACTTTTATTTAAGTGTGGTAACCATTCACTAAAATACCATGAATAAGCATTGACTATCACTGTAAGTATTTTATGTCTGAGTACTTCATTTATGTGTGGTTCAGAAGAGAGTACTTCATTTATGGATAACAACATTTCAAGAAAATCCAACAAAACATCATAGGCTACTACGATAAGTATTTTCTCTTCACGTACTTCATTTAATGATGGTAATCATTCATTAAAACATCACAAAGAAGCAAAAATATCATTATAAGTGCTTCATGTTTGAATACTTAATTTATGAGTTGTACCCAATCAAGAAAACACCATAGAGCATCTTATTCTATCACGAGAAGTATTTTTTATCCGAGTACTTCATTTATGAGTGATAACCTTTTATGAAAACTGCACAAAACATCATAGCCTACTATGAGAAGTGTTTTACTTAATTTAAGGATGGTAACCATTCACAACAACACCACGAACAAACATAGAATGCCACTCTAAGTGCTTCATGTCCGAGTAATTCATTCATGGATTGTAAACAATCAAGAAAACATCACAATGCATCTCATCTTACTACGGGAATTATTTCTTATCTGAATACATTATTTATGGATGGTAACCATTCAAGAAAACACCACAAAACATCTTATCCTACTACGAGATGTATTTCTGATCAAAAAACTTAATTTATTGATAGTAACATTTCAAGAAAACTCCACAAAACATCATATCCAACTACGAAGAGTTTCTTCTTCGAGTATTTTATTTAAGTGTGATAATCATTCACTAAAATATCATGAAGAAGCATATAATACCACTCTAAGTGTTTCATATTTCAATAGTTCATTTATGTGTTGTTATGATCATAATACTTTATTTATAGATGATAACCATTAAAGAAAATAACAAAATATTTTATTCTAGTATAGAAAGTGTTTCAATTTGATTACTTTATTTATAATAAAACGAACAACACAATGAGCATAAACCAACGCAAGACCTCTTAGCTGGTATATTTAACTGAAATTAAAATACAGTTTTCTGCAAATTTGAAGCATGTTAGTGCAAGAAGAGAATGTTGGTACGACAAGATTTTCATACTCTCGCGGGCAACAGACGGTTAAAAAATTAAACGAAATGCATGATAAGTTTTTATTCACACATTGTGTGCCAGAGGTGTTTACCACTTTCCTCAAAAAATTAGAACAAGAAGGATATAATTATGCAACCTGAAAGGGAGATGCAATCAATTATCAAAAAGACAAATTATACAAGTATTAATTCCAGATGGATCTTACATGAACTTCAGTATCTTGAGAAAATAAAGGACAAGGCCACAGAATTATTCTCTGTTCTGCTATGGACTTAGCTGCAGAGACCAGCAAAACTAACTAATTAAAATGAAACAGAAACTAAGGAGAACATGGAGCTAAACAGCAATTCTGTGTCGGCCTTTTGCAACCCTTCGAGCAATCACCTTCCTTCCTCCTTTAGTCGCTTTCCTGTTATCAAGGAAATAAAACAAAAGTTAAACTTTTTTAACATAAAAAAGTAAAAGTCTTATTGCCTATGCCTACTTCAGAAATGAGAAGAAATAAACACAAAGTGGAACAAGATTACACCATATCTGGAACAAATGCAAATACATT
>CAXKVX010005234.1:0-30292 GCA_964058865.1 Eleocharis quinqueflora
CACCCATAAATGAAGTACTCTGATTAGAAACACTTCTCATAGAAGTTTATGTGCTTTCTGGTGTTTACTTGAATGGTTATCACCCGTAAATGAAGTACTTTGAATAGAAACACTCCTAAGAGAAGTATAAATGGTTTGTGGTGTTTTCTTGTTTGGTTACCACCCATAAATGAAGTACTATGATTATAAACACTTCTAGAAGAAGTACAAGTGCTTTGTGGTGTTTTCATGAATGGTTATCACCCATAAATGAAGTACTTTGATTAGAAACACTTCTCATAGAAGCATAAATGATTTGTGGTGTTTTCATGATTGGTTACCAGCCATAAATGAAGTACTACGATTATAAGCACTTCTAATAGATGTATTAGTGCTTTGTGGTGCTTTTTGAATGGTTATCACTCATAAAGGAAGTTCTTTGATTAGAAACACATCTCATAGAAGCATAAATGCTGAGTGGTGTTTTCTTGATTGGTTATCACCCATAAATGAAGTACTCTGATTAGAAACATTTCTCATAGAAGCAGAAATGGTTTGTGTTGTTTTCTTGATTGGTTGCCACCCATAAATGAAGTACTCTGATTAGAAACACTTCTCATTGAAGCATAAGTGCTTTGTGGTGTTTTCTTGAAGGTTATCACCCATAAATGAAGTACTTTGAATAGAAACACTCCTAAAAGAAGTATAAATGGTTTGTGGGGTTTTCTTGATTTGTTAACAACCATAAATGAAGTACTTTGATTAGAAACACTTCTAATAGAAGTACAAGTGTTTTGTGGTGTCTTCTTGAATGGTTATCACCCAAAAAGGAAGTACTTTGATTTGATACACTTCTCATCGAAGCAGAAATGGTTTTGTGGTGTTTTCTTGATTGGTTACCATCCATAAATGAAGGACTCAGATTAGAAACCCTTCTCATAGAAGTATATGTGCTTTCTGGTGTTTACTTGAATGGTTATCACCCGTAAATGAAGTACTTTGAATAGAAACACTCCTAATAGAAGTATAAATGGTTGGTGGGGTTTTCTTGATTGGTTAACAACCATAAATGAAGTACTATGATTAGAAACACTTCTGATAGAAGTATAAGTGCTTTGTGGTATTTTCTTGAATGGCAATGACCCATAAATGAAGTACTATGATTAGAAGCACTTCTAATAGATGTATTATTGCTTTGTGGTGCTTTCTTGAATGGTTATCACTAATAAAGGAAGTTCTTTGATTAGAAACACATCTCATAGAAGCATAAATGTTGAGTTGTGTTTTCTTGAATAGTTACCACCCATAAATGAAGTACTATGATTAGAAACACTTCTCAAAGAAGTATAAGTGCTTTGTGGTGTTTTCTTGATTGGTTATCACCCATAAATGAAGTACTCTGATTAGAAACATTTCTCATAGAAGCAGAAATGGTTTGTGTTGTTTTCTTGATTGGTTGCCACCCATAAATGAAGTACTCTGATTAGAAACACTTGTCGTTGAAGCATAAGTGCTGTGTGGTGTTTTCTTGAAGGTTATCACCCATAAATGAAGTACTTTGAATAGAAACACTCCTAAAAGAAGTATAAATGGTTTGTGGGGTTTTCTTGATTTGTTAACAACCATAAATGAAGTATTTTGATTAGAAACACTTCTAATAGAAGTACAAGTGCTTTGTGGTGTCTTCTTGAATGGTTATCACCCAAAAAGGAAGTACTTTGATTTGATACACTTCTCATCGAAGCAGAAATGGTTTTGTGGTGTTTTTTTGATTGGTTACCATCCATAAATGAAGGACTCAGATTAGAAACACTTCTCATAGAAGTTTATGTGCTTTCTGGTGTTTACTTGATTGGTTATCACCCGTAAATGAAGTACTTTGACTAGAAACACTCCTAAGAGAAGTATAAATGGTTTGTGGTGTTTTCTTGTTTGGTTACCACCCATAAATGAAGTACTCTAATTCGAAACACTTCTCATAGAAGAATAAGTGCTTTCTGGTGTTTTCTTCAATGGTTATCACCCGTAAATGAAGTACTTTGATTAGAAACACTTTTAATAGAAGTATAAATGCTTTGTGCTGTTTTCTTGATTGGTTACCACCGATAAATGAAGTACTCTGATTAGAACACTTCTCATAGAAGCATAGGTGCTTTGTGGTATTTTCTTGAATGGTTGCCACCCATAAATGAAGTAATGTGATTAGAAACAATACTAATATAAGTATAAATGGTTGGTGGGGTTTTCTTGATTGGTTAACACCCAAAAATGAAGTACTATGATTAGAAACACTTCAAATAGAAGTATTAGTGCTTTGTGGTATTTTCTTGAATGGTTATCAACCATAAATGAATTACTTTGATTAGAAAAACTTCTCATAGAAGCATAAATGGTTTGTGGTGTTTTCTTGATTGGTTACCACCCATAAATGAAGTACTATGATTATAAACACTTCTAGAAGAAGTACAAGTGCTTTGTGGTGTTTTCATGAATGGTTATCACCCATAAATGAAGTACTTTGATTAGAAACACTTCTCATTGAAGCATAAATGGTTTGTGGTGTTTTCTTGATTGGTTATCACCCATAAATGAAGTACTCAGACTAGAAACACTTCTCATAGAAGTATAAGTGCTTTCTGGTGTTTACTTGAATGGTTATCACCCGTAAATGAAGTACTTTGAAAAGAAACACTCCTAATAGAAGCAGAAATGGTTTATGTTGTTTTCTTGATTGGTTGCCACCCATAAATGAAGTACTCTGATTAGAAACACTTCTCATAGAAGTTTATGTGCTTTCTGGTGTTTACTTGAATGGTTATCACCCGTAAATGAAGTACTTTGAATAGAAACACTCCTAAGAGAAGTATAAATGGTTTGTGGTGTTTTCTTTATTGGTTAACACCCAAAAATGAAGTACTATGATTAGAAACACTTCAAATAAAAGTATTAGTGCTTTGTGGTATATTCTTGAATGGTTATCACCCATAAATGAAGTACTTTGATTAGAAACACTTCTCATAGAAGCATAAATGGTTTGTGGTGTTTTCTTGATTGGTTACCACCTTTAAATGAAGTACTATGATTAGAAACACTTCTAATAGAAGTATAAGTGTTTGTGGTGTTTTCTTGAATGGTTATCATCCATAAATGAAGTTCTTTGATTAGAAACACATCTCATGGAAGCATCAATGCTGAGTGGTGTTTTCTTGAATAGTTACCACCCATAAATGAAGTACTATGATTAGAAACACTTCCCAAAGAAGTATAAGTGCTTTGTGGTGTTTTCTTGATTGGTTATCACCCATAAATGAAGTACTTTGATTAGAAATATTTCTCATACAAGCAGAAATGGTTTGTGTTGTTTTCTTGATTGGTTGCCACCCATAAATGAAGTACTCTGATTAGAAACACTTCTCATAGAAGTTTATGTGCTTTCTGGTGTTTACTTGAATGGTTATCACCCGTAAATGAAGTACTTTGAATAGAAACACTCCTAAGAGAAGTATAAATGGTTTGTGGTGTTTTCTTGTTTGGTTACCACCCATAAATGAAGTACTATGATTATAAACACTTCTAGAAGAAGTACAAGTGCTTTGTGGTGTTTTCATGAATGGTTATCACCCATAAATGAAGTACTTTGATTAGAAACACTTCTCATAGAAGCATAAATGATTTGTGGTGTTTTCATGATTGGTTACCAGCCATAAATGAAGTACTACGATTATAAGCACTTCTAATAGATGTATTAGTGCTTTGTGGTGCTTTTTGAATGGTTATCACTCATAAAGGAAGTTCTTTGATTAGAAACACATCTCATAGAAGCATAAATGCTGAGTGGTGTTTTCTTGATTGGTTATCACCCATAAATGAAGTACTCTGATTAGAAACATTTCTCATAGAAGCAGAAATGGTTTGTGTTGTTTTCTTGATTGGTTGCCACCCATAAATGAAGTACTCTGATTAGAAACACTTCTCATTGAAGCATAAGTGCTTTGTGGTGTTTTCTTGAAGGTTATCACCCATAAATGAAGTACTTTGAATAGAAACACTCCTAAAAGAAGTATAAATGGTTTGTGGGGTTTTCTTGATTTGTTAACAACCATAAATGAAGTACTTTGATTAGAAACACTTCTAATAGAAGTACAAGTGTTTTGTGGTGTCTTCTTGAATGGTTATCACCCAAAAAGGAAGTACTTTGATTTGATACACTTCTCATCGAAGCAGAAATGGTTTTGTGGTGTTTTCTTGATTGGTTACCATCCATAAATGAAGGACTCAGATTAGAAACCCTTCTCATAGAAGTATATGTGCTTTCTGGTGTTTACTTGAATGGTTATCACCCGTAAATGAAGTACTTTGAATAGAAACACTCCTAATAGAAGTATAAATGGTTGGTGGGGTTTTCTTGATTGGTTAACAACCATAAATGAAGTACTATGATTAGAAACACTTCTGATAGAAGTATAAGTGCTTTGTGGTATTTTCTTGAATGGCAATGACCCATAAATGAAGTACTATGATTAGAAGCACTTCTAATAGATGTATTATTGCTTTGTGGTGCTTTCTTGAATGGTTATCACTAATAAAGGAAGTTCTTTGATTAGAAACACATCTCATAGAAGCATAAATGTTGAGTTGTGTTTTCTTGAATAGTTACCACCCATAAATGAAGTACTATGATTAGAAACACTTCCCAAAGAAGTATAAGTGCTTTGTGGTGTTTTCTTGATTGGTTATCACCCATAAATGAAGTACTCTGATTAGAAACATTTCTCATAGAAGCAGAAATGGTTTGTGTTGTTTTCTTGATTGGTTGCCACCCATAAATGAAGTACTCTGATTAGAAACACTTCTCATAGAAGTTTATGTGCTTTCTGGTGTTTACTTGAATGGTTATCACCCGTAAATGAAGTACTTTTAATAGAAACACTCCTAAGAGAAGTATAAATGGTTTGTGGTGTTTTCTTGTTTGGTTACCACCCATAAATGAAGTACTATGATTATAAACACTTCTAGAAGAAGTACAAGTGCTTTGTGGTGTTTTCATGAATGGTTATCACCCATAAATGAAGTACTTTGATTAGAAACACTTCTCATAGAAGCATAAATGATTTGTGGTGTTTTCATGATTGGTTACCAGCCATAAATGAAGTACTACGATTATAAGCACTTCTAATAGATGTAATAGGTGCTTTGTGGTATTTTCTTGAATGGTTGCCACCCATAAATGAAGTAATGTGATTAGAAACAATACTAATATAAGTATAAATGGTTGGTGGGGTTTTCTTGATTGGTTAACACCCAAAAATGAAGTACTATGATTAGAAACACTTCAAATAGAAGTATTAGTGCTTTGTGATATTTTCTTGAATGGTTATCACCCATAAATGAAGTACTTTGATTAGAAACACTTCTCATAGAAGCATAAATGGTTTGTGGTGTTTTCTTGATTGGTTACCACCTTTAAATGAAGTACTATGATTAGAAACACTTCTAATAGAAGTATAAGTGCTTTGTGGTGTTTTTTTGAATGGTTAGCACCCATAAATGAAGTACTTTGATTAGAAACACTTCTCATTGAAGCATAAATGGTTTGTGGTGTTTTCTTGATTGGTTACCACCTTTAAATGAAGTACTATGATTAGAAACACTTCTAATAGAAGTATAAGTGCTTTGTGGTGTTTTCTTGAATGGTTAGCACCCATAAATGAAGTACTTTGATTAGAAACACTTCTCATTGAAGCATAAATGGTTTGTGGTGTTTTCTTGATTGGTTACCACCCATAAATGAAGTACTCAGACTAGAAACACTTCTCATAGAAGTATAAGTGGTTTCTGGTGTTTACTAGAATGGTTATCACCCGTAAATGAAGTACTTTGAATAGAAACACTCCTAATAGAAGTATAAATGGTTGGTGGGGTTTTCTTGATTGGTTAACAACCATAAATGAAGTACTATGATTAGAAACACTTCTAATAGATGTATAAGTGCTTTGTGGAATTTCTTGAATGGCAATGACCCATAAATGAAGTATTATGATTAGAAACACTTCTAATAGATGTATTAGTGCTTTGTGGTGCTTTCTTGAATGGTTATCATCCATAAATGAAGTTCTTTGATTAGAAACACATCTCATGGAAGCATCAATGCTGAGTGGTGTTTTATTGAATGGTTATCACCCATAAATGAAGTACTTTGAATTGAAACACTCCAAATAGAAGTATAAATGGTTTGTGGTGTTTTCTTGATTGGTTACCACCCATAAATGAAGTACTATGATTATAAATACTTCTAGAAGAAGTACAAGTGCTTTGTGGTGTTTTCATGAATGGTTATCACCCATAAATGAAGTACTTTGATTAGAAACACTTCTCATAGAAGCATAAATGATTTGTGGTGTTTTCATGATTGGTTACCAGCCATAAATGAAGTACTACGATTAGAAGCACTTCTAATAGATGTATTATCGCTTTTTGGTGCTTTCTTGCATGATTATCACTCATAAAGGAAGTTCTTTGATTAGAAACACATCTCATAGAAGCATAAATGTTGAGTTGTGTTTTCTTGAATAGTTACCACCCATAAATGAAGTACTATGATTAGAAACACATCCCAACGAAGTATAAGTGCTTTGTGGTGTTTAATTGATTGGTTATCACCCATAAATGAAGTACTCTGGTTAGAAACACTTCTCATAGAAGTATAAGTGCTTTGTGGTGTTTTTTCTTGAATGGTTATCACCCATAAATGAAGTACTTTGAATAAAAACACTCCTAATAGAAGTACAAGTGCTTTGTGGTGTCTTCTTGAATGGTTATCACCCAAAAAGGATGTAATTTGATTTGATACACTTCTCATCGAAGCAGAAATGGTTTTGTGGTGTTTTCTGGATTGGTTACCATCCATAAATGAAGGACTCAGATTAGAAACACTTCTCATAGAAGTTTATGTGCTTTCTGGTGTTTACTTGAATGGTTATCACCCGTAAATGAAGTACTTTGAATAGAAACACTCCTAAGAGAAGTATAAATGGTTTGTGGTGTTTTCTTGTTTGGTTACCACCCATAAATGAAGTACTCTGATTAGAAACATTTCTCATAGAAGCAGAAATGGTTTTGTGGTGTTTTCTGGATTGGTTACCATCCATAAATGAAGGACTCAGATTAGAAACACTTCTCATAGAAGTTTATGTGCTTTCTGGTGTTTACTTGAATGGTTATCACCCGTAAATGAAGTACTTTGAATAGAAACACTCCTAAGAGAAGTATAAATGGTTTGTGGTGTTTTCTTGTTTGGTTACCACCCATAAATGAAGTACTCTGATTAGAAACATTTCTCATAGAAGCAGAAATGCTTTGTGGTGTTTTCTTGATTGGTTACCATCCATAAATGAAGGACTCAGATTAGAAACACTTCTCATAGAAGCATAAATGGTTTGTGGTGTTTTCTTGATTGGTTATCACCCATAAATGAAGTACTCAGACTAGAAACACTTCTCATAGAAGTATAAGTGCTTTCTGGTGTTTACTTGAATGGTTATCACCCGTAAATGAAGTACTTTGAAAAGAAACACTCCTAATAGAAGCAGAAATGGTTTATGTTGTTTTCTTGATTGGTTGCCACCCATAAATGAAGTACTCTGATTAGAAACACTTCTCATAGAAGTTTATGTGCTTTCTGGTGTTTACTTGAATGGTTATCACCCGTAAATGAAGTACTTTGAATAGAAACACTCCTAAGAGAAGTATAAATGGTTTGTGGTGTTTTCTTTATTGGTTAACACCCAAAAATGAAGTACTATGATTAGAAACACTTCAAATAAAAGTATTAGTGCTTTGTGGTATATTCTTGAATGGTTATCACCCATAAATGAAGTACTTTGATTAGAAACACTTCTCATAGAAGCATAAATGGTTTGTGGTGTTTTCTTGATTGGTTACCACCTTTAAATGAAGTACTATGATTAGAAACACTTCTAATAGAAGTATAAGTGTTTGTGGTGTTTTCTTGAATGGTTATCATCCATAAATGAAGTTCTTTGATTAGAAACACATCTCATGGAAGCATCAATGCTGAGTGGTGTTTTCTTGAATAGTTACCACCCATAAATGAAGTACTATGATTAGAAACACTTCCCAAAGAAGTATAAGTGCTTTGTGGTGTTTTCTTGATTGGTTATCACCCATAAATGAAGTACTTTGATTAGAAATATTTCTCATACAAGCAGAAATGGTTTGTGTTGTTTTCTTGATTGGTTGCCACCCATAAATGAAGTACTCTGATTAGAAACACTTCTCATAGAAGTTTATGTGCTTTCTGGTGTTTACTTGAATGGTTATCACCCGTAAATGAAGTACTTTGAATAGAAACACTCCTAAGAGAAGTATAAATGGTTTGTGGTGTTTTCTTGTTTGGTTACCACCCATAAATGAAGTACTATGATTATAAACACTTCTAGAAGAAGTACAAGTGCTTTGTGGTGTTTTCATGAATGGTTATCACCCATAAATGAAGTACTTTGATTAGAAACACTTCTCATAGAAGCATAAATGATTTGTGGTGTTTTCATGATTGGTTACCAGCCATAAATGAAGTACTACGATTATAAGCACTTCTAATAGATGTATTAGTGCTTTGTGGTGCTTTTTGAATGGTTATCACTCATAAAGGAAGTTCTTTGATTAGAAACACATCTCATAGAAGCATAAATGCTGAGTGGTGTTTTCTTGATTGGTTATCACCCATAAATGAAGTACTCTGATTAGAAACATTTCTCATAGAAGCAGAAATGGTTTGTGTTGTTTTCTTGATTGGTTGCCACCCATAAATGAAGTACTCTGATTAGAAACACTTCTCATTGAAGCATAAGTGCTTTGTGGTGTTTTCTTGAAGGTTATCACCCATAAATGAAGTACTTTGAATAGAAACACTCCTAAAAGAAGTATAAATGGTTTGTGGGGTTTTCTTGATTTGTTAACAACCATAAATGAAGTACTTTGATTAGAAACACTTCTAATAGAAGTACAAGTGTTTTGTGGTGTCTTCTTGAATGGTTATCACCCAAAAAGGAAGTACTTTGATTTGATACACTTCTCATCGAAGCAGAAATGGTTTTGTGGTGTTTTCTTGATTGGTTACCATCCATAAATGAAGGACTCAGATTAGAAACCCTTCTCATAGAAGTATATGTGCTTTCTGGTGTTTACTTGAATGGTTATCACCCGTAAATGAAGTACTTTGAATAGAAACACTCCTAATAGAAGTATAAATGGTTGGTGGGGTTTTCTTGATTGGTTAACAACCATAAATGAAGTACTATGATTAGAAACACTTCTGATAGAAGTATAAGTGCTTTGTGGTATTTTCTTGAATGGCAATGACCCATAAATGAAGTACTATGATTAGAAGCACTTCTAATAGATGTATTATTGCTTTGTGGTGCTTTCTTGAATGGTTATCACTAATAAAGGAAGTTCTTTGATTAGAAACACATCTCATAGAAGCATAAATGTTGAGTTGTGTTTTCTTGAATAGTTACCACCCATAAATGAAGTACTATGATTAGAAACACTTCCCAAAGAAGTATAAGTGCTTTGTGGTGTTTTCTTGATTGGTTATCACCCATAAATGAAGTACTCTGATTAGAAACATTTCTCATAGAAGCAGAAATGGTTTGTGTTGTTTTCTTGATTGGTTGCCACCCATAAATGAAGTACTCTGATTAGAAACACTTGTCGTTGAAGCATAAGTGCTGTGTGGTGTTTTCTTGAAGGTTATCACCCATAAATGAAGTACTTTGAATAGAAACACTCCTAAAAGAAGTATAAATGGTTTGTGGGGTTTTCTTGATTTGTTAACAACCATAAATGAAGTATTTTGATTAGAAACACTTCTAATAGAAGTACAAGTGCTTTGTGGTGTCTTCTTGAATGGTTATCACCCAAAAAGGAAGTACTTTGATTTGATACACTTCTCATCGAAGCAGAAATGGTTTTGTGGTGTTTTTTTGATTGGTTACCATCCATAAATGAAGGACTCAGATTAGAAACACTTCTCATAGAAGTTTATGTGCTTTCTGGTGTTTACTTGATTGGTTATCACCCGTAAATGAAGTACTTTGACTAGAAACACTCCTAAGAGAAGTATAAATGGTTTGTGGTGTTTTCTTGTTTGGTTACCACCCATAAATGAAGTACTCTAATTCGAAACACTTCTCATAGAAGAATAAGTGCTTTCTGGTGTTTTCTTCAATGGTTATCACCCGTAAATGAAGTACTTTGATTAGAAACACTTTTAATAGAAGTATAAATGCTTTGTGCTGTTTTCTTGATTGGTTACCACCGATAAATGAAGTACTCTGATTAGAACACTTCTCATAGAAGCATAGGTGCTTTGTGGTATTTTCTTGAATGGTTGCCACCCATAAATGAAGTAATGTGATTAGAAACAATACTAATATAAGTATAAATGGTTGGTGGGGTTTTCTTGATTGGTTAACACCCAAAAATGAAGTACTATGATTAGAAACACTTCAAATAGAAGAATTAGTGCTTTGTGGTATTTTCTTGAATGGTTATCACCCATAAATGAATTACTTTGATTAGAAAAACTTCTCATAGAAGCATAAATGGTTTGTGGTGTTTTCTTGATTGGTTACCACCTTTAAATGAAGTACTATGATTAGAAACACTTCTAATAGAAGTATAAGTGCTTTGTGGTGTTTTCTTGAATGGTTATCATCCATAAATGAAGTTCTTTGATTAGAAACACATCTCATGGAAGCATCAATGCTGAGTGGTGTTTTCTTGAATAGTTACCACCCATAAATGAAGTACTATGATTAGAAACACTTCCCAAAGAAGTATAAGTGCTTTGTGGTGTTTTCTTGATTGGTTATCACCCATAAATGAAGTACTTTGATTAGAAATATTTCTCATACAAGCAGAAATGGTTTGTGTTGTTTTCTTGATTGGTTGCCACCCATAAATGAAGTACTCTGATTAGAAACACTTCTCATAGAAGTTTATGTGCTTTCTGGTGTTTACTTGAATGGTTATCACCCGTAAATGAAGTACTTTGAATAGAAACACTCCTAAGAGAAGTATAAATGGTTTGTGGTGTTTTCTTGTTTGGTTACCACCCATAAATGAAGTACTATGATTATAAACACTTCTAGAAGAAGTACAAGTGCTTTGTGGTGTTTTCATGAATGGTTATCACCCATAAATGAAGTACTTTGATTAGAAACACTTCTCATAGAAGCATAAATGATTTGTGGTGTTTTCATGATTGGTTACCAGCCATAAATGAAGTACTACGATTATAAGCACTTCTAATAGATGTATTAGTGCTTTGTGGTGCTTTTTGAATGGTTATCACTCATAAAGGAAGTTCTTTGATTAGAAACACATCTCATAGAAGCATAAATGCTGAGTGGTGTTTTCTTGATTGGTTATCACCCATAAATGAAGTACTCTGATTAGAAACATTTCTCATAGAAGCAGAAATGGTTTGTGTTGTTTTCTTGATTGGTTGCCACCCATAAATGAAGTACTCTGATTAGAAACACTTCTCATTGAAGCATAAGTGCTTTGTGGTGTTTTCTTGAAGGTTATCACCCATAAATGAAGTACTTTGAATAGAAACACTCCTAAAAGAAGTATAAATGGTTTGTGGGGTTTTCTTGATTTGTTAACAACCATAAATGAAGTACTTTGATTAGAAACACTTCTAATAGAAGTACAAGTGTTTTGTGGTGTCTTCTTGAATGGTTATCACCCAAAAAGGAAGTACTTTGATTTGATACACTTCTCATCGAAGCAGAAATGGTTTTGTGGTGTTTTCTTGATTGGTTACCATCCATAAATGAAGGACTCAGATTAGAAACCCTTCTCATAGAAGTATATGTGCTTTCTGGTGTTTACTTGAATGGTTATCACCCGTAAATGAAGTACTTTGAATAGAAACACTCCTAATAGAAGTATAAATGGTTGGTGGGGTTTTCTTGATTGGTTAACAACCATAAATGAAGTACTATGATTAGAAACACTTCTGATAGAAGTATAAGTGCTTTGTGGTATTTTCTTGAATGGCAATGACCCATAAATGAAGTACTATGATTAGAAGCACTTCTAATAGATGTATTATTGCTTTGTGGTGCTTTCTTGAATGGTTATCACTAATAAAGGAAGTTCTTTGATTAGAAACACATCTCATAGAAGCATAAATGTTGAGTTGTGTTTTCTTGAATAGTTACCACCCATAAATGAAGTACTATGATTAGAAACACTTCCCAAAGAAGTATAAGTGCTTTGTGGTGTTTTCTTGATTGGTTATCACCCATAAATGAAGTACTCTGATTAGAAACATTTCTCATAGAAGCAGAAATGGTTTGTGTTGTTTTCTTGATTGGTTGCCACCCATAAATGAAGTACTCTGATTAGAAACACTTGTCGTTGAAGCATAAGTGCTGTGTGGTGTTTTCTTGAAGGTTATCACCCATAAATGAAGTACTTTGAATAGAAACACTCCTAAAAGAAGTATAAATGGTTTGTGGGGTTTTCTTGATTTGTTAACAACCATAAATGAAGTATTTTGATTAGAAACACTTCTAATAGAAGTACAAGTGCTTTGTGGTGTCTTCTTGAATGGTTATCACCCAAAAAGGAAGTACTTTGATTTGATACACTTCTCATCGAAGCAGAAATGGTTTTGTGGTGTTTTTTTGATTGGTTACCATCCATAAATGAAGGACTCAGATTAGAAACACTTCTCATAGAAGTTTATGTGCTTTCTGGTGTTTACTTGATTGGTTATCACCCGTAAATGAAGTACTTTGACTAGAAACACTCCTAAGAGAAGTATAAATGGTTTGTGGTGTTTTCTTGTTTGGTTACCACCCATAAATGAAGTACTCTAATTCGAAACACTTCTCATAGAAGAATAAGTGCTTTCTGGTGTTTTCTTCAATGGTTATCACCCGTAAATGAAGTACTTTGATTAGAAACACTTTTAATAGAAGTATAAATGCTTTGTGCTGTTTTCTTGATTGGTTACCACCGATAAATGAAGTACTCTGATTAGAACACTTCTCATAGAAGCATAGGTGCTTTGTGGTATTTTCTTGAATGGTTGCCACCCATAAATGAAGTAATGTGATTAGAAACAATACTAATATAAGTATGAATGGTTGGTGGGGTTTTCTTGATTGGTTAACACCCAAAAATGAAGTACTATGATTAGAAACACTTCAAATAGAAGAATTAGTGCTTTGTGGTATTTTCTTGAATGGTTATCACCCATAAATGAATTACTTTGATTAGAAAAACTTCTCATAGAAGCATAAATGGTTTGTGGTGTTTTCTTGATTGGTTACCACCTTTAAATGAAGTACTATGATTAGAAACACTTCTAATAGAAGTATAAGTGCTTTGTGGTGTTTTCTTGAATGGTTATCATCCATAAATGAAGTTCTTTGATTAGAAACACATCTCATGGAAGCATCAATGCTGAGTGGTGTTTTCTTGAATAGTTACCACCCATAAATGAAGTACTATGATTAGAAACACTTCCCAAAGAAGTATAAGTGCTTTGTGGTGTTTTCTTGATTGGTTATCACCCATAAATGAAGTACTTTGATTAGAAATATTTCTCATACAAGCAGAAATGGTTTGTGTTGTTTTCTTGATTGGTTGCCACCCATAAATGAAGTACTCTGATTAGAAACACTTCTCATAGAAGTTTATGTGCTTTCTGGTGTTTACTTGAATGGTTATCACCCGTAAATGAAGTACTTTGAATAGAAACACTCCTAAGAGAAGTATAAATGGTTTGTGGTGTTTTCTTGTTTGGTTACCACTCATAAATGAAGTACTATGATTATAAACACTTCTAGAAGAAGTACAAGTGCTTTGTGGTGTTTTCATGAATGGTTATCACCCATAAATGAAGTACTTTGATTAGAAACACTTCTCATAGAAGCATAAATGATTTGTGGTGTTTTCATGATTGGTTACCAGCCATAAATGAAGTACTACGATTATAAGCACTTCTAATAGATGTATTAGTGCTTTGTGGTGCTTTTTGAATGGTTATCACTCATAAAGGAAGTTCTTTGATTAGAAACACATCTCATAGAAGCATAAATGCTGAGTGGTGTTTTCTTGATTGGTTATCACCCATAAATGAAGTACTCTGATTAGAAACATTTCTCATAGAAGCAGAAATGGTTTGTGTTGTTTTCTTGATTGGTTGCCACCCATAAATGAAGTACTCTGATTAGAAACACTTCTCATTGAAGCATAAGTGCTTTGTGGTGTTTTCTTGAAGGTTATCACCCATAAATGAAGTACTTTGAATAGAAACACTCCTAAAAGAAGTATAAATGGTTTGTGGGGTTTTCTTGATTTGTTAACAACCATAAATGAAGTACTTTGATTAGAAACACTTCTAATAGAAGTACAAGTGTTTTGTGGTGTCTTCTTGAATGGTTATCACCCAAAAAGGAAGTACTTTGATTTGATACACTTCTCATCGAAGCAGAAATGGTTTTGTGGTGTTTTCTTGATTGGTTACCATCCATAAATGAAGGACTCAGATTAGAAACCCTTCTCATAGAAGTATATGTGCTTTCTGGTGTTTACTTGAATGGTTATCACCCGTAAATGAAGTACTTTGAATAGAAACACTCCTAATAGAAGTATAAATGGTTGGTGGGGTTTTCTTGATTGGTTAACAACCATAAATGAAGTACTATGATTAGAAACACTTCTGATAGAAGTATAAGTGCTTTGTGGTATTTTCTTGAATGGCAATGACCCATAAATGAAGTACTATGATTAGAAGCACTTCTAATAGATGTATTATTGCTTTGTGGTGCTTTCTTGAATGGTTATCACTAATAAAGGAAGTTCTTTGATTAGAAACACATCTCATAGAAGCATAAATGTTGAGTTGTGTTTTCTTGAATAGTTACCACCCATAAATGAAGTACTATGATTAGAAACACTTCCCAAAGAAGTATAAGTGCTTTGTGGTGTTTTCTTGATTGGTTATCACCCATAAATGAAGTACTCTGATTAGAAACATTTCTCATAGAAGCAGAAATGGTTTGTGTTGTTTTCTTGATTGGTTGCCACCCATAAATGAAGTACTCTGATTAGAAACACTTGTCGTTGAAGCATAAGTGCTGTGTGGTGTTTTCTTGAAGGTTATCACCCATAAATGAAGTACTTTGAATAGAAACACTCCTAAAAGAAGTATAAATGGTTTGTGGGGTTTTCTTGATTTGTTAACAACCATAAATGAAGTATTTTGATTAGAAACACTTCTAATAGAAGTACAAGTGCTTTGTGGTGTCTTCTTGAATGGTTATCACCCAAAAAGGAAGTACTTTGATTTGATACACTTCTCATCGAAGCAGAAATGGTTTTGTGGTGTTTTTTTGATTGGTTACCATCCATAAATGAAGGACTCAGATTAGAAACACTTCTCATAGAAGTTTATGTGCTTTCTGGTGTTTACTTGATTGGTTATCACCCGTAAATGAAGTACTTTGACTAGAAACACTCCTAAGAGAAGTATAAATGGTTTGTGGTGTTTTCTTGTTTGGTTACCACCCATAAATGAAGTACTCTAATTCGAAACACTTCTCATAGAAGAATAAGTGCTTTCTGGTGTTTTCTTCAATGGTTATCACCCGTAAATGAATTACTTTGATTAGAAACACTTTTAATAGAAGTATAAATGCTTTGTGCTGTTTTCTTGATTGGTTACCACCGATAAATGAAGTACTCTGATTAGAACACTTCTCATAGAAGCATAGGTGCTTTGTGGTATTTTCTTGAATGGTTGCCACCCATAAATGAAGTAATGTGATTAGAAACAATACTAATATAAGTATAAATGGTTGGTGGGGTTTTCTTGATTGGTTAACACCCAAAAATGAAGTACTATGATTAGAAACACTTCAAATAGAAGAATTAGTGCTTTGTGGTATTTTCTTGAATGGTTATCACCCATAAATGAATTACTTTGATTAGAAAAACTTCTCATAGAAGCATAAATGGTTTGTGGTGTTTTCTTGATTGGTTACCACCTTTAAATGAAGTACTATGATTAGAAACACTTCTAATAGAAGTATAAGTGCTTTGTGGTGTTTTCTTGAATGGTTATCATCCATAAATGAAGTTCTTTGATTAGAAACACATCTCATGGAAGCATCAATGCTGAGTGGTGTTTTCTTGAATAGTTACCACCCATAAATGAAGTACTATGATTAGAAACACTTCCCAAAGAAGTATAAGTGCTTTGTGGTGTTTTCTTGATTGGTTATCACCCATAAATGAAGTACTTTGATTAGAAATATTTCTCATACAAGCATAAATGGTTTGTGTTGTTTTCTTGATTGGTTGCCACCCATAAATGAAGTACTCTGATTAGAAACACTTCTCATAGAAGTTTATGTGCTTTCTGGTGTTTACTTGAATGGTTATCACCCGTAAATGAAGTACTTTGAATAGAAACACTCCTAAGAGAAGTATAAATGGTTTGTGGTGTTTTCTTGTTTGGTTACCACCCATAAATGAAGTACTATGATTATAAACACTTCTAGAAGAAGTACAAGTGCTTTGTGGTGTTTTCATGAATGGTTATCACCCATAAATGAAGTACTTTGATTAGAAACACTTCTCATAGAAGCATAAATGATTTGTGGTGTTTTCATGATTGGTTACCAGCCATAAATGAAGTACTACGATTATAAGCACTTCTAATAGATGTATTAGTGCTTTGTGGTGCTTTTTGAATGGTTATCACTCATAAAGGAAGTTCTTTGATTAGAAACACATCTCATAGAAGCATAAATGCTGAGTGGTGTTTTCTTGATTGGTTATCACCCATAAATGAAGTACTCTGATTAGAAACATTTCTCATAGAAGCAGAAATGGTTTGTGTTGTTTTCTTGATTGGTTGCCACCCATAAATGAAGTACTCTGATTAGAAACACTTCTCATTGAAGCATAAGTGCTTTGTGGTGTTTTCTTGAAGGTTATCACCCATAAATGAAGTACTTTGAATAGAAACACTCCTAAAAGAAGTATAAATGGTTTGTGGGGTTTTCTTGATTTGTTAACAACCATAAATGAAGTACTTTGATTAGAAACACTTCTAATAGAAGTACAAGTGTTTTGTGGTGTCTTCTTGAATGGTTATCACCCAAAAAGGAAGTACTTTGATTTGATACACTTCTCATCGAAGCAGAAATGGTTTTGTGGTGTTTTCTTGATTGGTTACCATCCATAAATGAAGGACTCAGATTAGAAACCCTTCTCATAGAAGTATATGTGCTTTCTGGTGTTTACTTGAATGGTTATCACCCGTAAATGAAGTACTTTGAATAGAAACACTCCTAATAGAAGTATAAATGGTTGGTGGGGTTTTCTTGATTGGTTAACAACCATAAATGAAGTACTATGATTAGAAACACTTCTGATAGAAGTATAAGTGCTTTGTGGTATTTTCTTGAATGGCAATGACCCATAAATGAAGTACTATGATTAGAAGCACTTCTAATAGATGTATTATTGCTTTGTGGTGCTTTCTTGAATGGTTATCACTAATAAAGGAAGTTCTTTGATTAGAAACACATCTCATAGAAGCATAAATGTTGAGTTGTGTTTTCTTGAATAGTTACCACCCATAAATGAAGTACTATGATTAGAAACACTTCCCAAAGAAGTATAAGTGCTTTGTGGTGTTTTCTTGATTGGTTATCACCCATAAATGAAGTACTCTGATTAGAAACATTTCTCATAGAAGCAGAAATGGTTTGTGTTGTTTTCTTGATTGGTTGCCACCCATAAATGAAGTACTCTGATTAGAAACACTTGTCGTTGAAGCATAAGTGCTGTGTGGTGTTTTCTTGAAGGTTATCACCCATAAATGAAGTACTTTGAATAGAAACACTCCTAAAAGAAGTATAAATGGTTTGTGGGGTTTTCTTGATTTGTTAACAACCATAAATGAAGTATTTTGATTAGAAACACTTCTAATAGAAGTACAAGTGCTTTGTGGTGTCTTCTTGAATGGTTATCACCCAAAAAGGAAGTACTTTGATTTGATACACTTCTCATCGAAGCAGAAATGGTTTTGTGGTGTTTTCTTGATAGGTTACCATCCATAAATGAAGGACTCAGATTAGAAACACTTCTCATAGAAGTTTATGTGCTTTCTGGTGTTTACTTGATTGGTTATCACCCGTAAATGAAGTACTTTGACTAGAAACACTCCTAAGAGAAGTATAAATGGTTTGTGGTGTTTTCTTGTTTGGTTACCACCCATAAATGAAGTACTCTAATTCGAAACACTTCTCATAGAAGAATAAGTGCTTTCTGGTGTTTTCTTCAATGGTTATCACCCGTAAATGAAGTACTTTGATTAGAAACACTTTTAATAGAAGTATAAATGCTTTGTGCTGTTTTCTTGATTGGTTACCACCGATAAATGAAGTACTCTGATTAGAACACTTCTCATAGAAGCATAGGTGCTTTGTGGTATTTTCTTGAATGGTTGCCACCCATAAATGAAGTAATGTGATTAGAAACAATACTAATATAAGTATAAATGGTTGGTGGGGTTTTCTTGATTGGTTAACACCCAAAAATGAAGTACTATGATTAGAAACACTTCAAATAGAAGTATTAGTGCTTTGTGGTATTTTCTTGAATGGTTATCACCCATAAATGAATTACTTTGATTAGAAAAACTTCTCATAGAAGCATAAATGGTTTGTGGTGTTTTCTTGATTGGTTACCACCTTTAAATGAAGTACTATGATTAGAAACACTTCTAATAGAAGTATAAGTGCTTTGTGGTGTTTTCTTGAAGGTTATCACCCATAAATGAAGTACTTTGAATAGAAACACTCCTAAAAGAAGTATAAATGGTTTGTGGGGTTTTCTTGATTTGTTAACACCCATAAATGAAGTACTATGATTAGAAACACTTCTAATAGAAGTACAAGTGCTTTGTGGTGTCTTCTTGAATGGTTATCACCCAAAAAGGAAGTACTTTAATTTGATACACTTCTCATCGAAGCAGAAATGGTTTTGTGGTGTTTTCTTGATTGGTTACCATCCATAAATGAAGGACTCAGATTAGAAACCCTTCTCATAGAAGTATATGTGCTTTCTGGTGTTTACTTGAATGGTTATCACCCGTAAATGAAGTACTTTGAATAGAAACACTCCTAATAGAAGTATAAATGGTTGGTGGGGTTTTCTTGATAGGTTAACAACCATAAATGAAGTACTATGATTAGAAACACTTCTAATAGAAGTATAAGTGCTTTGTGGTATTTTTCTTGAATGGCTATGACCCATAAATGAAGTACTATGATTAGAAACACTTCTAATAGATGTATTAGGGCTTTGTGGTGCTTTCTTGAATGGTTATCATCGATAAATGAAGTTCTTTGATTAGAAACACATCTCATGGAAGCATCAATGCTGAGTGGTGTTTTCTTGAATGGTTATCACCCATAAATGAAGTACATTGAATTGAAACACTCCAAATAGAAGTATAAATGGTTTGTGGTGTTTTCTTAATTGGTTACCACCCATAAATGAAGTACTATGATTATAAACACTTCTAGAAGAAGGACAAGTGCTTTGTGGTGTTTTCATGAATGGTTATCACCCATAAATGAAGTACTTTGATTAGAAATTCTTCTCAAAGAAGCATAAATGATTTGTGGTGTTTTCATGAATGGTTATCACCCATAAATGAAGTACTCTGATTAGAAACACTTCTCATAGAAGCATAAATGTTTGTGGTGTTTTGTTGATTGGTTACCACCCATAAATGAAGTACTATTATTAGAAACACTTCTACTAGAAGTATAAGTGCTTTGTGTTTTTTTCTTGAATGGTCATCACCCATAATGAAGTACTTTGATTAGAAACACTTCTCATAGAATCATTAATGCTTTTTGGTGTTTTCTTGATTGGTTACTAACCATAAATGAAGTACTCTGATTAGAAACACTTCTCATAGAAGTATGAGTGCTTTGTGGTTTTTTCTTGATTGGTTACCACCCATAAATAAAGTAATGTGATTAGAAACACTTTTAATAGAAGCAAAGTGCTTTGTGGTGTTTTCTTGATTGATTACCAACCATAAATGAATTACTCTGATTAGAAACACTTCTCATAGAAGTATTAGTGCTTTGTGGTGTTTTCTTGATTGGTTATCACTCATAAATAAAGTACTTTGATTAGAAACACTTCTCATAGAAGCACAAATGGTTTGTGGTGTTTTCTTGATTGGTTACCACCCATAAATAAAGTACTCTGATTGGAAACACTTCTCATAGAAGTATGAGTGCATTTTGGTGTTTTCTTTAATTGTTATCACCCATAAATGAAGTACTCTGATTAGAAACTTTTCCCATAGAAACATAAATGGTTTGTGATGTTTTCTGGATTGGTTACCACCCATAAATGAAGTACTCAGATTATAAACACTTCTCATAGAAGTATAAGTGCTTTCTGCTGTTTTCTTGAATGGTTATTACCCGTAAATGAAGTACTCTGAATAGAAAAACTCCTAAGAGAAGTATAAATGGTTTGTGGTGTTTTCTTGATTGATTACCATCCATAAATGAAGTACTCTGATTAGAAACACTTCTCATACAAGTATCAGTGTTTTGTGGACTTTTCTTGAATGGTTATCACCCATAAAGGAAGTACTTTTATTTGAAACACTTCTCATAGAAGTATAAGGGCTTTGTGGTGTTTTCTTGAATGGTTATCAAACAAAAATGAAGTACTTTGATTAGAAACACTTCTAATCGAAGCATAAATGGTTTGTGGTGTTTTCTTGATTTGTTACCACTCATAAATGATGTACTCTGATTAGAAACACTTATAATAGAAGTATAAGTGCTTTGTGGTATTTTCTTGAATGGCTATGACCCATAAATGAAGTACTATGATTAGAAACACTTCTAATAGATGTATTAGGGCTTTGTGGTGCTTTCTTGAATAGTTATCATCCATAAATGAAGTTCTTTGATTAGAAACACATCTCATGGAAGCATCAATGCTGAGTGGTGTTTTCTTGAATGGTTATCACCCATAAATGAAGTACTTTGAATTGAAACACTCCAAATAGAAGTATAAATGGTTTGTGGTGTTTTCTTGATTGGTTCCCACCTTTAAATGAAGTACTATGATTAGAAACACTTCTAATAGAAGTATAAGTGCTTTGTGGTGTTTTTTTGAATGGTTAGCACCCATAAATGAAGTACTTTGATTAGAAACACTTCTCATTGAAGCATAAATGGTTTGTGGTGTTTTCTTGATTGGTTACCACCTTTAAATGAAGTACTATGATTAGAAACACTTCTAATAGAAGTATAAGTGCTTTGTGGTGTTTTCTTGAATGGTTAGCACCCATAAATGAAGTTCTTTGATTAGAAACACATCTCATGGAAGCATCAATGCTGAGTGGTGTTTTCTTGAATGGTTATCACCCATAAATGAAGTACTTTGAATTGAAACACTCCAAATAGAAGTATAAATGGTTTGTGGTGTTTTCTTGATTGGTTCCCACCTTTAAATGAAGTACTATGATTAGAAACACTTCTAATAGAAGTATAAGTGCTTTGTGGTGTTTTTTTGAATGGTTAGCACCCATAAATGAAGTACTTTGATTAGAAACACTTCTCATTGAAGCATAAATGGTTTGTGGTGTTTTCTTGATTGGTTACCACCTTTAAATGAAGTACTATGATTAGAAACACTTCTAATAGAAGTATAAGTGCTTTGTGGTGTTTTCTTGAATGGTTAGCACCCATAAATGAAGTACTTTGATTAGAAACACTTCTCATTGAAGCATAAATGGTTTGTGGTGTTTTCTTGATTGGTTACCACCCATAAATGAAGTACTCAGACTAGAAACACTTCTCATAGAAGTATAAGTGCTTTCTGGTGTTTACTTGAATGGTTATCACCCGTAAATGAAGTACTTTGAAAAGAAACACTCCTAATAGAAGTATAAATGGTTGGTGGGGTTTTCTTGATTGGTTAACAACCATAAATGAAGTACTATGATTAGAAACACTTCTAATAGATGTATAAGTGCTTTGTGGTATTTTTCTTGAATGGCAATGACCCATAAATGAAGTACTATGATTAGAAACACTTCTAATAGATGTATTAGGGCTTTGTGGTGCTTCCTTGAATGGTTATCATCCATAAATGAAGTTCTTTGATTAGAAACACATCTCATGGAAGCATCAATGCTGAGTGGTGTTTTATTGAATGGTTATCACCCATAAATGAAGTACTTTGAATTGAAACACTCCAAATAGAAGTATAAATGGTTTGTGGTGTTTTCTTGATTGGTTACCACCCATAAATGAAGTACTATGAATATAAAAACTTCTAGAAGAAGTACAAGTGCTTTGTGGTGTTTTCATGAATGGTTATCACCCATAAATGAAGTACTTTTATTAGAAACACTTCTCATCAAAGCATAAGTGCTTTGTGGTGTTTTCTTGATAGGTTACCATCCATAAATGAAGGACTCAGATTAGAAACACTTCTCATAGAAGTTTATGTGCTTTCTGGTGTTTACTTGAATGGTTATCACCCGTAAATGAAGTACTTTGAATAGAAACACTCCTAAGAGAAGTATAAATGGTTTGTGGTGTTTTCTTGTTTGGTTACCACCCATAAATGAAGTACTCTAATTAGAAACACTTCTCATAGAAGAATAAGTGCTTTCTGGTGTTTTCTTCAATGGTTATCACCCGTAAATGATGTACTTTGATTAGAAACACTTTTAATAGAAGTATAAATGCTTTGTGCTGTTTTCTTGATTGGTTACCACCGATAAATGAAGTACTCTGATTAGAAACACTTCTCATAGAAGCATAGGTGCTTTGTGGTATTTTCTTGAATGGTTGCCACCCATAAATGAAGTAATGTGATTAGAAACAATACTAATATAAGTATAAATGGTTGGTGGGGTTTTCTTGATTGGTTATCAAACATAAATGAAGTACTTTGATTAGAAACACTTCTCATCGAAGCATAAATGGTTTGTGGTGTTTTCTTGATTTGTTACCACTCATAAATGATGTACTCTGATTAGAAACACTTCTAATAGAAGTATAAGTGCTTTGTGGTATTTTCTTGAATGGCTATGACCCATAAATGAAGTACTATGATTAGAAACACTTCTAATAGATGTATTAGGGCTTTGTGGTGCTTTCTTGAATGGTTATCATCCATAAATGAAGTTCTTTGATTAGAAACACATCTCATGGAAGCATCAATGCTGAGTGGTGTTTTCTTGAATGGTTATCACCCATAAATGAAGTACATTGAATTGAAACACTTCAAATAGAAGTATAAATGGTTTGTGGTGTTTTCTTGATTGGTTACCACCCATAAATGAAGTACTATGATTATAAACACTTCTAGAAGAAGGACAAGTGCTTTGTGGTGTTTTCATGAATGGTTATCACCCATAAATGAAGTACTTTGAATAGAAACACTCCTAAAAGAAGTATAAATGGTTTGTGGGGTTTTCTTGATTGGTTATCACCCATAAATGAAGTACTCTGATTAGAAACATTTCTCATAGAAGCAGAAATGGTTTGTGTTGTTTTCTTGATTAGTTGCCACCCATAAATGAAGTACTCTGATTAGAAACACTTCTCATCGAAGCATAAGTGCTTTGTGGTGTTTTCTTGATTGGTTACCATCCATAAATGAAGGACTCAGATTAGAAACACTTCTCATAGAAGTTTATGTGCTTTCTGGTGTTTACTTGAATGGTTATCACCCGTAAATGAAGTACTTTGAATAGAAACACTCCTAAGAGAAGTATAAATGGTTTGTGGTGTTTTCTTGTTTGGTTACCACCCATAAATGAAGTACTCTAATTAGAAACACTTCTCATAGAAGAATAAGTGCTTTGTGGTATTTTCTTGAATGGTTGCCACCCATAAATGAAGTAATGTGATTAGAAACAATACTAATATAAGTATAAATGGTTGGTGGGGTTTTCTTGATTGGTTATCAAACATAAATGAAGTACTTTGATTAGAAACACTTCTCATCGAAGCATAAATGGTTTGTGGTGTTTTCTTGATTTGTTACCACTCATAAATGATGTACTCTGATTAGAAACACTTCTAATAGAAGTATAAGTGCTTTGTGGTATTTTCTTGAATGGCTATGACCCATAAATGAAGTACTATGATTAGAAACACTTCTAATAGATGTATTAGGGCTTTGTGGTGCTTTCTTGAATGGTTATCATCCATAAATGAAGTTCTTTGATTAGAAACACATCTCATGGAAGCATCAATGCTGAGTGGTGTTTTCTTGAATGGTTATCACCCATAAATGAAGTACATTGAATTGAAACACTTCAAATAGAAGTATAAATGGTTTGTGGTGTTTTCTTGATTGGTTACCACCCATAAATGAAGTACTATGATTATAAACACTTCTAGAAGAAGGACAAGTGCTTTGTGGTGTTTTCATGAATGGTTATCACCCATAAATGAAGTACTTTGAATAGAAACACTCCTAAAAGAAGTATAAATGGTTTGTGGGGTTTTCTTGATTGGTTATCACCCATAAATGAAGTACTCTGATAAGAAACATTTCTCATAGAAGCAGAAACGGTTTGTGTTGTTTTCTTGATTGGTTGCCACCCATAAATGAAGTACTCTGATTAGAAACACTTCTCATCGAAGCATAAGTGCTTTGTGGTGTTTTCTTGATTGGTTACCATCCATAAATGAAGGACTCAGATTAGAAACACTTCTCATAGAAGTTTATGTGCTTTCTGGTGTTTACTTGAATGGTTATCACCCGTAAATGAAGTACTTTGAATAGAAACACTCCTAAGAGAAGTATAAATGGTTTGTGGTGTTTTCTTGTTTGGTTACCACCCATAAATGAAGTACTCTAATTAGAAACACTTCTCATAGAAGAATAAGTGCTTTCTGGTGTTTTCTTCAATGGTTATCACCCGTAAATGATGTACTTTGATTAGAAACACTTTTAATAGAAGTATAAATGCTTTGTGCTGTTTTCTTGATTGGTTACCACCGATAAATGAAGTACTCTGATTAGAAACACTTCTCATAGAAGCATAGGTGCTTTGTGGTATTTTCTTGAATGGTTGCCACCCATAAATGAAGTAATGTGATTAGAAACAATACTAATATAAGTATAAATGGTTGGTGGTGTTTTCTTGATTGGTTACCACCTTTAAATGAAGTACTATGATTAGAAACACTTCTAATAGAAGTATAAGTGCTTTGTGGTGTTTTCTTGAATGGTTAGCACCCATAAATGAAGTACTTTGATTAGAAACACTTCTCATTGAAGCATAAATGGTTTGTGGTGTTTTCTTGATTGGTTACCACCCATAAATGAAGTACTCAGACTAGAAACACTTCTCATAGAAGTATAAGTGCTTTCTGGTGTTTACTTGAATGGTTATCACCCGTAAATGAAGTACTTTGAAAAGAAACACTCCTAATAGAAGTATAAATGGTTGGTGGTGTTTTCTTGAATGGTTAGCACCCATAAATGAAGTACTTTGATTAGAAACACTTCTCATTGAAGCATAAATGGTTTGTGGTGTTTTCTTGATTGGTTACCACCCATAAATGAAGTACTCAGACTAGAAACACTTCTCATAGAAGTATAAGTGCTTTCTGGTGTTTACTTGAATGGTTATCACCCGTAAATGAAGTACTTTGAAAAGAAACACTCCTAATAGAAGTATAAATGGTTGGTGGGGTTTTCTTGATTGGTTAACAACCATAAATGAAGTACTATGATTAGAAACACTTCTAATAGATGTATAAGTGCTTTGTGGTATTTTCTTGAATGGCAATGACCCATAAATGAAGTACTATGATTAGAAACACTTCTAATAGATGTATTAGGGCTTTGTGGTGCTTCCTTGAATGGTTATCATCCATAAATGAAGTTCTTTGATTAGAAACACATCTCATGGAAGCATCAATGCTGAGTGGTGTTTTATTGAATGGTTATCACCCATAAATGAAGTACTTTGAATTGAAACACTCCAAATAGAAGTATAAATGGTTTGTGGTGTTTTCTTGATTGGTTACCACCCATAAATGAAGTACTATGAATATAAAAACTTCTAGAAGAAGTACAAGTGCTTTGTGGTGTTTTCATGAATGGTTATCACCCATAAATGAAGTACTTTTATTAGAAACACTTCTCATCAAAGCATAAGTGCTTTGTGGTGTTTTCTTGATAGGTTACCATCCATAAATGAAGGACTCAGATTAGAAACACTTCTCATAGAAGTTTATGTGCTCTCTGGTGTTTACTTGAATGGTTATCACCCGTAAATGAAGTACTTTGAATAGAAACACTCCTAAGAGAAGTATAAATGGTTTGTGGTGTTTTCTTGTTTGGTTACCACCCATAAATGAAGTACTCTAATTAGAAACACTTCTCATAGAAGAATAAGTGCTTTCTGGTGTTTTCTTCAATGGTTATCACCCGTAAATGATGTACTTTGATTAGAAACACTTTTAATAGAAGTATAAATGCTTTGTGCTGTTTTCTTGATTGGTTACCACCGATAAATGAAGTACTCTGATTAGAAACACTTCTCATAGAAGCATAGGTGCTTTGTGGTATTTTCTTGAATGGTTGCCACCCATAAATGAAGTAATGTGATTAGAAACAATACTAATATAAGTATAAATGGTTGGTGGGGTTTTCTTGATTGGTTATCAAACATAAATGAAGTACTTTGATTAGAAACACTTCTCATCGAAGCATAAATGGTTTGTGGTGTTTTCTTGATTTGTTACCACTCATAAATGATGTACTCTGATTAGAAACACTTCTAATAGAAGTATAAGTGCTTTGTGGTATTTTCTTGAATGGCTATGACCCATAAATGAAGTACTATGATTAGAAACACTTCTAATAGATGTATTAGGGCTTTGTGGTGCTTTCTTGAATGGTTATCATCCATAAATGAAGTTCTTTGATTAGAAACACATCTCATGGAAGCATCAATGCTGAGTGGTGTTTTCTTGAATGGTTATCACCCATAAATGAAGTACATTGAATTGAAACACTTCAAATAGAAGTATAAATGGTTTGTGGTGTTTTCTTGATTGGTTACCACCCATAAATGAAGTACTATGATTATAAACACTTCTAGAAGAAGGACAAGTGCTTTGTGGTGTTTTCATGAATGGTTATCACCCATAAATGAAGTACTTTGAATAGAAACACTCCTAAAAGAAGTATAAATGGTTTGTGGGGTTTTCTTGATTGGTTATCACCCATAAATGAAGTACTCTGATTAGAAACATTTCTCATAGAAGCAGAAATGGTTTGTGTTGTTTTCTTGATTGGTTGCCACCCATAAATGAAGTACTCTGATTAGAAACACTTCTCATCGAAGCATAAGTGCTTTGTGGTGTTTTCTTGATTGGTTACCATCCATAAATGAAGGACTCAGATTAGAAACACTTCTCATAGAAGTTTATGTGCTTTCTGGTGTTTACTTGAATGGTTATCACCCGTAAATGAAGTACTTTGAATAGAAACACTCCTAAGAGAAGTATAAATGGTTTGTGGTGTTTTCTTGTTTGGTTACCACCCATAAATGAAGTACTCTAATTAGAAACACTTCTCATAGAAGAATAAGTGCTTTCTGGTGTTTTCTTCAATGGTTATCACCCGTAAATGATGTACTTTGATTAGAAACACTTTTAATAGAAGTATAAATGCTTTGTGCTGCTTTCTTGATTGGTTACCACCGATAAATGAAGTACTCTGATTAGAAACACTTCTCATAGAAGCATAGGTGCTTTGTGGTATTTTCTTGAATGGTTGCCACCCATAAATGAAGTAATGTGATTAGAAACAATACTAATATAAGTATAAATGGTTGGTGGGGTTTTCTTGATTGGTTAACACCCAAAAATGAAGTACTATGTTTAGAAACACTTCAAATAGAAGTATTAGTGCTTTGTGGTATTTTCTTGAATGGTTATCACCCATAAATGAAGTACTTTGATTAGAAACACTTCTCATAGAAGCATAAATGGTTTGTGGTGTTTTCTTGATTGGTTACCACCTTTAAATGAAGTACTATGATTAGAAACACTTCTAATAGAAGTATAAGTGCTTTGTGGTGTTTTTTTGAATGGTTAGCACCCATAAATGAAGTACTTTGATTAGAAACACTTCTCATTGAAGCATAAATGGTTTGTGGTGTTTTCTTGATTGGTTACCACCCATAAATGAAGTACTCAGACTAGAAACACTTCTCATAGAAGTATAAGTGCTTTCTGGTGTTTACTTGAATGGTTATCACCCGTAAATGAAGTACTTTGAAAAGAAACACTCCTAATAGAAGTATAAATGGTTGGTGGTGTTTTCTTGAATGGTTAGCACCCATAAATGAAGTACTTTGATTAGAAACACTTCTCATAGAAGCATAAATGATTTGTGGTGTTTTCATGATTGGTTACCAGTCATAAATGAAGTACTACAATTAGAAGCACTTCTAATAGATGTATTAGTGCTTTGTGGTGCTTTCTTGAATGGTTATCACTCATAAAGGAAGTTCTTTGATTAGAAACACATCTCATAGAAGCATAAATGCTGAGTGGTGTTTTCTTGAATAGTTACCACCCATAAATGAAGTACTCTGATTAGAAACACTTCTCATAGAAGTATGAGTGCTTTGTGGTTTTTTCTTGATTGGTTACCAACCATAAATGAATTACTCTGATTAGAAACACTTCTCATAGAAGTATTAGTGCTTTGTGGTGTTTTCTTGATTGGTTATCACTCATAAATAAAGTACTTTGATTAGAAACACTTCTCATAGAAGCACAAATGGTTTGTGGTGTTTTCTTGATTGGTTACCACCCATAAATAAAGTACTCTGATTGGAAACACTTCTCATAGAAGTATGAGTGCATTTTGGTGTTTTCTTTAATTGTTATCACCCATAAATGAAGTACTCTGATTAGAAACTTTTCCCGTAGAAACATAAATGGTTTGTGAAGTTTTCTGGATTGGTTACCACCCATAAATGAAGTACTATGATTAGAAACACTTCAAATAGAAGTATTAGTGCTTTGTGGTATTTTTTTGAATGGTTATCACCCATAAATGAAGTACTTTGATTAGAAACACTTCTCATAGAAGCATAAATGGTTTGTGGTGTTTTCTTGATTGGTTACCACCTTTAAATGAAGTACTATGATTAGAAACACTTCTAATAGAAGCAGAAATGGTTTGTGTTGTTTTCTTGATTGGTTGCCACCCATAAATGAAGTACTCTGATTAGAAACACTTCTCATCGAAGCATAAGTGCTTTGTGGTGTTTTCTTGATTGGTTACCATCCATAAAATAAGGACTCAGATTAGAAACACTTCTCATAGAAGAATAAGTGCTTTCTGGTGTTTTCTTCAATGGTTATCACCCGTAAATGATGTACTTTGATTAGAAACACTTTTAATAGAAGTATAAATGCTTTGTGTTGTTTTCTTGATTGGTTACAACCGATAAATGAAGTACTCTGATTAGAAACACTTATCATAGAAGCACAGGTGCTTTGTGGTATTTTCTTGAATGGTTGCCACCCATAAATGAAGTAATGTGATTAAAAACAATACTAATATAAGTATAAATGGTTGGTGGGGTTTTCTTGATTGGTTAACACCCAAAAATGAAGTACTATGATTAGAAACACTTCAAATAGAAGTATTAGTGCTTTGTGGTATTTTCTTGAATGGTTATCACCCATAAATGAAGTACTTTGATTAGAAACACTTCTCATAGAAGCATAAATGGTTTGTGGTGTTTTCTTGATTGGTTACCACCTTTAAATGAAGTACTATGATTAGAAACATTTCTCATAGAAGCAGAAATGGTTTGTGTTGTTTTCTTGATTGGTTGCCACCCATAAATGAAGTACTCTGATTAGAAACACTTCTCATCGAAGCATAAGTGCTTTGTGGTGTTTTCTTGATTGGTTACCATCCATAAATGAAGGACTCAGATTAGAAACATTTCTCATAGAAGTTTATGTGCTTTCTGGTGTTTACTTGAATGGTTATCACCCGTAAATGAAGTACTTTGAATAGAAACACTCCTAAGAGAAGTATAAATGGTTTGTGGTGTTTTCTTGTCTTGTTACCACCCATAAATGAAGTACTCTAATTAGAAACACTTCTCATAGAAGAATAAGTGCTTTCTGGT
>CAXKVX010005236.1:10000-12500 GCA_964058865.1 Eleocharis quinqueflora
GTTGGGGCACGCATGCAGCGGTGTTGGGGCACGCATGCAGCGGTGTTGGGGCACGCATGCAGGGGTGTTGGGGCACGCATGCAGGGGTGTTGGGGCACGCATGCAGCGGTGTTGGGGCACGCATGCAGCGGTGTTGGGGCACGCATGCAGCGGTGTTGGGGCACGCATGCAGCGGTGTTGGGGCACGCATGCAGCGGTGTTGGGGCACGCATGCAGCGGTGGGGGCACGCATGCAGCGGTGTTGGGGCACGCATGCAGCGGTGTTGGCATGCCGCAAACGATGTAAAGCATGGTTGGATGGCTGCTTTACATGGAGGAATGGGTGCAAAACATGGATGAATGGGTGAAAAACATGGTTGCCTGGCTGAATGGCTGCCTTACATGGGTGCATGGATGAAAAACATGGGTGCATGGATGAAAAACATGGTTTCATGGCCGAATGCATGAAAATCATGGATGGCTGCCTGCCTTACATGAGTGAATGGATGAAAAACATTGATGCATGGATGCTTTACATCGGTGAATGGATGAAAAACATTGCTGCATGGATGAAAACATCGCTGCATGGATGAAAATCATGTTTACATGGATGAACGGATGAAAATCATGGATGAGTGGATGTAAATCATTGATGAGTGGCCGAAAATCATCCATGAAACGATGAAAAACGTGTTTTCATGGATGTTTTGGAGCTTGGGGATTTCATGGGGGTGGTAACCCTGCAGGTGGCTATAGGGTAAAAATTTATATTTCCTATTGGGGGGGGCTAAATTTCGGAGGGGGGCGGGTGTTGGGGCACGCATGCAGGGGTGTTGGGGCACGCATGCAGCGGTGTTGGGGCACGCATGCAGCGGTGTTGGGGCACGCATGCAGCGTTGTTGGCGCACGCATGCAGCGGTGTTGGGGCACGCATGCAGCGGTGTTGGGGCACGCATGCAGCGGTGGGGGCATGCATGCAGCGGTTTTGGGGCACGCATGCAGCGGTGTTGGGGCACGCATGCAGCGGTGTTGGGGCACGCATGCAGCGGTGGGGGCACGCATGCAGCGGTGTTGGGGCACGCATGCAGCGGTGTTGGCATGCCGCAAACGATGTAAAGCATGGTTGGATGGCTGCTTTACATGGAGGAATGGGTGCAAAACATGGATGAATGGGTGAAAAACATGGTTGCCTGGCTGAATGGCTGCCTTACATGGGTGCATGGATGAAAAACATGGGTGCATGGATGAAAAACATGGTTTCATGGCCGAATGCATGAAAATCATGGATGGCTGCCTGCCTTACATGAGTGAATGGATGAAAAACATTGATGCATGGATGCTTTACATCGGTGAATGGATGAAAAACATTGCTGCATGGATGAAAACATCGCTGCATGGATGAAAATCATGTTTACATGGATGAACGGATGAAAATCATGGATGAGTGGATGTAAATCATTGATGAGTGGCCGAAAATCATCCATGAAACGATGAAAAACGTGTTTTCATGGATGTTTTGGAGCTTGGGGATTTCATGGGGGTGGTAACCCTGCAGGTGGCTATAGGGTAAAAATTTATATTTCCTATTGGGGGGGGCTAAATTTCGGAGGGGGGCGGGTGTTGGGGCACGCATGCAGGGGTGTTGGGGCACGCATGCAGCGGTGTTGGGGCACGCATGCAGCGGTGTTGGGGCACGCATGCAGCGTTGTTGGCGCACGCATGCAGCGGTGTTGGGGCACGCATGCAGCGGTGTTGGGGCACGCATGCAGCGGTGGGGGCATGCATGCAGCGGTTTTGGGGCACGCATGCAGCGGTGTTGGGGCACGCATGCAGCGGTGTTGGGGCACGCATGCAGCGGTGGGGGCACGCATGCAGCGGTGTTGGGGCACGCATGCAGCGGTGTTGGCATGCCGCAAACGATGTAAAGCATGGTTGGATGGCTGCTTTACATGGAGGAATGGGTGCAAAACATGGATGAATGGGTGAAAAACATGGTTGCCTGGCTGAATGGCTGCCTTACATGGGTGCATGGATGAAAAACATGGGTGCATGGATGAAAAACATGGTTTCATGGCCGAATGCATGAAAATCATGGATGGCTGCCTGCCTTACATGAGTGAATGGATGAAAAACATTGATGCATGGATGCTTTACATCGGTGAATGGATGAAAAACATTGCTGCATGGATGAAAACATCGCTGCATGGATGAAAATCATGTTTACATGGATGAACGGATGAAAATCATGGATGAGTGGATGTAAATCATTGATGAGTGGCCGAAAATCATCCATGAAACGATGAAAAACGTGTTTTCATGGATGTTTTGGAGCTTGGGGATTTCATGGGGGTGGTAACCCTGCAGGTGGCTATAGGGTAAAAATTTATATTTCCTATTGGGGGGGGCTAAATTTCGGAGGGGGGCGGGTGTTGGGGCACGCATGCAGGGGTGTTGGGGCACGCATGCAGCGGTGTTGGGGCACGCATGCAGCGGTGTTGGGGCACGCATGCAGCGTTGTTGG
>CAXKVX010005237.1:0-23595 GCA_964058865.1 Eleocharis quinqueflora
CACATAGAATTGTAAAATAATGCTTCTTCGTGGTATTTTAGTGAAATGTTACCACCCTTAAATGAAGTACTCGAAGAAGAAACACTTTTTGTTGTAGGCTATGATGCTTTGTGGAGTTTTCTTGAAAGGTTACCACCTATAAATGAAGTACTTGGATCAGAAACACTCCTTGTAGTAGGATAATATACTCTGTGGTGTTTCATTGAATGATTACCATCCATAAATGAAGTACTAAGACATGAAGCACTAAGAGAGGTATTTTATGCTTCTTCGTGGTGTTTTAGTGAAATGTTATCACCCTTAAATGAAGTACACGAAGATGAAATACTTCTTGTAGTAGGCTATGATGCTTTATGAATTTTTCTTGAAAGGTCACCACCAAAGTACTCCGAGCAGAAACACATCTCGTAGTTGGATTAGATGCTTTGTGTTGTTTTCTTGAATAGTTAGCACCCATAAATGAAGTACTCCGACATGAAGCAACTAGAGTTGTATTCTATGATTCTTTGTGGTATTTTAGTGAAATGTTACCACCCTTAAATGCAGTACTCGAAGAAAAACACTTGTTGTAGTATGTTATGATGCTTTGTAGAGTTTTCTTAAAAGGTTACCACCCATAAATCAAGTATTCAGACATGAAGCACTTAGAGTAGTATTTCATGCTTTTTCGTGGTGTTTTAGTGAAATGTCACCATCCTTAAATGAAGCACTTAGGATGGTATTTTATGCTTCTTTACGGTGTTTTAGTGAAATGTTACCATTCCTAAATGAAGTACTCGAAGAAGAAACACATCTCGTAGTAGGCTATGAGGCTTTGTGGAGTTTTCTTGAAAGATTACCACTCATAAATGGAGTACTCGAATCATAAACGCTTCTAGTAGTAGGATAAAATAATTTGTTGTGTTTTCTCGAATGGTTACCACCTATAAATGAAGTACTAAAAAATGAAGACCTTAGAGTGGTAATATATTCTTCATCGTGGTGTTTTAGTGAAATGTACCACCCTTGAATGAAGTATTCAAAGAAGAAATACTTCTCGAAGTAGGCTATGATATTTTGTGGAGTTTTCTTGAAAAGTTACCATCCATAAATGAAGTACTCGGATCAAAAACACTTCTCGTAGTAGGATAAGATGCTTTGTGGTGTTTTCTTGATAGTTACCACCCATAAATGAAGTACTCAAATATGAAGCACTTGAAGTGGTATTCTATGCTTTTTTGTGGTGTTTTTATCAAAGGTTACCACCCTTAAATGAACTACTCAAAGAAGAAATATTTTTCGTAGTAAGATATGATGCTTTGTGATTTTTTATAAAGGTTACCACCCATAAATGATGTACTCGGATCAGAATCACTTCTCTTGTAGGATAAGATGCTTTGTGGTGTTTTCTTCAATAGTTAAATGAAGTATTCAGACATCAAGCACTTAGAGTGGTATCTATGCTTCTTCATGGTGTTTTAGTGAAAAGTTACCACCCTTTAATAAAGTACTCGGAGAACAAACACTTCTCGTAGTCGCCTATGATACATTGTGTAGTTTTCTTGAAAGGTTACCACCCATCAATTAAGTACTCGAATAAAAAATACTTGTCGTAGTAGGATAAGATGCTTTGTGGTATTTTCTTTAATGGTTAGCACCCATCAATGAAGTACCCGGATAAAAAAACACTTGGAGTGGTATTCTATGCTTCTGCGTGGTGTTTTTGTAAAAGGTTACCACCTTTAATTAAAGTACTCGAAGAAGAAACACTTTCGTAGTAGGATATGATGTTTTGTGGAGTTTTCTTGAAAGATTACCACCATAAATGAAGTACTCGGAACAGAAATGCTTCTCATAGTAGGATAAGATGCGTTGCGGTGTTTTCTTGAATGGTTACCACCCATAAATGAAGTACTCGGAAATGAAGCACTTAAGGTGGTATTTTATGATTCTTTGTGGTGTTTTAGTGAAATGTTATCACCCGTAAATGAAGTACTTGAAGAAGAAACACTTTTCGTAGTAGGCTATGAAGCTTTGTGAAGTTTTCTTGAAAGGTTACCACCCATAAATTGAGTACTCGAATCAGAAACGCTTCTCGTAGTAGGATCACATGCTTTGTGGTGTTTTCTTGAATGGCTACCACCATAAATGAAGTACTCGGACATTAATCATTTAGAATGGTATTCTATGCTTCTTCGTTGTGTTTAGTGAAAGATTACCACCGATAAATGAAGTACTCGAAGAAGAAACACTTCTCGTAGTAGGCTATGAAGCTTTACAGAGTTTTCTTGAAAGATTACCACTCATAAATGGAGTACTCAAATCAGAAATGTTTTTCATAGTAGGATCACATGCTTTGTGGTGTTTTCTTGAAAGGCTACCACCCTTAAATGATGTACTCAGACATGAAGCACTTAGAATGATACTCGATGCTTCTTTGTGGTGTTTTAGTGAAAGCTTACCACCCTTAAATGAAGTATTCATAAATGAAACACTTATTGTAGAAGGCGATGTTTCTTCATAATATTTTCTTGAATGTATATTATCATTAAATGAATTACTCAGAGATGAAATACTCCTTGTAGTAGGCTAAGATTTATTGTGATATTTTTTTGAAAGGTTATCACCCGTAAACGAAGTACTTAGTCATGAAACACCTATCGTAGTATACTAAGCTGCTTCGTGGTATTTTCTTGATTGGCTACTACCCATAAATGAAGTACTCAGACATGAAGCATTTAGGGTGGTACTCTATGCTTCTTTGTGGTGTTTTAGTGAAAGGTTGCCACCCATAAATGAAGTATTCGAAGAAAAAACACTTCTCGTAGTAGGCTATGAAGCTTTGTGGAGTTTTCTTGAAAGGTTATCACTCATAAATGGAGTACTCGAATTAGAAATGCTTCTCGTAGTAGGATCACATGCTTTGTGGTGTTTTCATAAATGGTTACCACCCATAAATGAAGTACTCGAAAATGAAGTACTTAGGGTGGTATTTGATACTTCTTTGTGGTGCTTTAGTTAAATGTTACCACATGTAAATGAAGTACTTGAAGAAGAAACACATCTCGTAGTAAGCTATGAGGCTTTGTGGAGTTTTTTTTGAAAGGTTACCACTCATAAATGGAGTACTATAATCAGAAACACTTCTCATAGTAGGATAAGATGTTTTGTGGTGTTTTCTTGAATAGTTACCACCCATAACTGAAGTACTCGGAAATGAAGCCACTCTATTATTCTTCGTGGTGTTTTAGTTAAATATTAACATCCTTAAATGAAGTATTCGAAGAAGAAACACTTATCGTAATAGGCTATGATGTTTTGTGAAGTTTTCTTGAAAGATTACCACTCATAAATGAATAATTTGGATCAGAAACACTTCTCGTAGTAGGATAAGATGCTTTGTGATGTTTTCTTGAATGATTAGCACCCATAAATGAAGTACTTAAACATGAAGCACCCATAAATATTAACACCCATAAATGAAGTACTTAAACATGAAGCACCCATAAATATTAACACCCATAAATGAAGTACTTAAACATGAAGCATTTTTAGTGAAAGGTTACCACCCTTAAATGAAGTACTCGAAGAAGAAACACTTGTTGTAGTAGGTTATGATGCTTTGTGGAGTTTTTTTGAAAGGTTACCACCCATAAATGAAGTATTCGGACATGAAGCATTTAGAGTAGTATTCCATGTTTTTTCGTGGGTTTTAGAAGTCACCATCCTTAAATGAAGCACTTAAGGTGGTATTTTATGCTTATTTACGGTGTTTTAGTGAAATGTTACCATTCGTAAATGAAGTACTCGAAGAAGAAACACATCTCGTAGTAGGCTATGAGGCTTTGTGGAGTTTTCTCGAAAGGTTCACTCATAAATGGAGTACTCGAATCAGAAACACTTCTCGTAGTAGGATAAGATGCTTTGTGTTGTTTTCTTGAATGGTTACCATCTATAAATGAAGTACTCGAAAATGAAGCCCTTAGAGTGGTATTATATTCTTCTTCATGGTGTTTTAGTGAAATGTACCACCCTTGAATGAAGTATTCAAATAAGAAATACTTCTCCTAGTAGTTTATGATATTTTGTGGAGTTTTCTTGAAAGGTTACCACCCATCAATAAAGTACTAGGATCAGAAACACTTCTCGTAGTAAGATAAGATGCTTTGTGGTATTTTATTGAATGATTAGCACTTTTCGTAATAGGATATGATGCTTTGTGAAGTTTTCGTAATAGGATATGATGTTTTTTGGTGTTTTATTGAATGGTTACCATCAATAAATGAAGTACTCAGACATGAAGCACCTAGAATTGTAAAATAATGCTTATTTGTGGTGTTTTAGTGAAAGGTTACCACCCTTGAATGAAGTACTCGAAGAAGAAACACTTTTTGTTGTAGGCTATGATGCTTTGTGGAGTTTTCTTGAAAGATTACCACCTATAAATGAAGTACTTGGATCAGAAACACTCCTTGTGGTAGGATAATATACTTTGTTGTGTTTCATTGAATGGTTACAACCCAGAAATGAAGTACTAAGTCATGAAGCACTAAGAGAGGTATTTTATTCTTCTTCGTGGTGTTTTAGTGAAATGTTATCATTATTAAATGAAGTACTCGAAGATGAAATACTTCTTGTAGTAGGCTATGATGCTTTGAGGAATTTTCTTGAAAGGTCACCGCCAAAGTACTCCGAGCAGAAACACATCTCGTAGTTGGATTAGATGCTTTGTGTTGTTTTATTGAATTGTTACCTTCCATAATTGAAGTACTCGGATATGAAGCAACTAGAGTTGTATTCTATGATTCTTTGTGGTATTTTAGTGAAAGGTTACCATCCTTAAATGAAGTACTTGAAGAATAAACACTTGTTGTAGTAAGTTATGATACTTTGTGGAGTTTTCTTGAAATGTTACCACCCATAAATGAAGTACTCAAACATGAAGCATTTAGAGTAGTACTCCATGCTTTTTCGTGGGTTTTAGAAGTCACCATCCTTAAATGAAACATTTAGGATGGTATTTTATGCTTATTTACGATGTTTTCGTGAAATGTTACCATTCATAAATAAAGTACTCGAATAAGAAACACATCTCATAGTAGGCTATGAGGCTTTGTGGAGTTTTCTCGAAATGTTCATTCATAAATGGAGTACTCGAATCAGAAACGCTTCTCGTAGTAGGATAAGATGCTTTGTGTTGTTTTCTGGAATGGTTACCATCTATAAATGAAGTACTCAGAATGAAGCCCTTAGAATGGTATTATATTCTTCATCGTGGTGTTTTAGTGAAATGTACCACCCTTGAAGTTTATGATATTTTGTGGAGTTTTCTTGAAAGGTTACCACTCATATATAAAGTACTCGGATTAGAAACACTTCTCGTAGTAGGATAAGATGTTTTGTGGTATTTTATTAAATGGTTAGCACCGATAAATGAAGTACTAAAATTTGAAGCACTTGGAGTGGTATTCTATACTTCTTTGTGGTGTTTTTGTCAAAGGTTACCAACCTTAAATGAACTACTCAAAGAAGAAACATTTTTCGTAGTAAGATATGATGCTTTGTAAAGTTTTCTTGAAAGGTTACCACCCATAAATGATGTACTCGGATCAGAACCACTTCTTGTTATAGGATAAGATGCTTTGTGGTGTTTTCTTTAATGGTTACCACACATAAATGAAGTATCCAGACATGAAGCACTTAAAGTGGTATCTATGCTTCTTCGTGGTATTTTAGTGAAAGTTACCACCCTTTAATAAAGTATTCGAAGAAGAAACACTTCTCGTAGTAGGCTATGAAGTTTTGTGGAGTTACTCGAAAGATTAAAACTCAAATGGAGTACTCGAATCAGAAATGCTTCTCATAGTATGATCACATGCTTTGTGGTGTTTTCTTCAATGGCTACCACCCATAAAAGACGTAATCCGATTTGAAGCACTTCTCGTAGTAGGATAAAATGCTTTGTGGTGTTTTCTTTAATTGTTAACACCCTGAAATTAAGTACTCTGACATGAAGAACTTAGAGTGGTAATCTATGCTCCTTCAGGGTGTTTTAGTGAAAGGTTACTACCCTTAAATGAAGTATTCGAACAATTAACACTTCACGTTGTAGGCTTTGATGTTTTGTGGGGTTTTTTTGAATGGTTACCCTCCATAATAAAGTAACCGCAGCTAAATCACTACTGGTAGTAGGATAAGATGCTTGATGTTGTTTTCTTTAATGGTTATCACCCATAAATGAAGTACTCTGATCAGAATCACTTATTGTAGAAGGATAAGATACTTTGTGGTGCATTCTTGATTGTTTACAGCCCATAAATGAATTACTCGGACATGAAGCACTCTTAGTGAATGGTTGTCACAATTAAATGTAGTACTCGAAGAAGAAACACTTCTTGTAGTAAGCTAGAAGGTTTTGTGTAGTTTTCTTGAAATGTACCACCCATAAAAGATATAATCCGATCTAAAACACTTCTCTTAGTAGGGTAAAATGCTTTGTGGTGTGATGCACGAACGATAAAGAAATTGGATAGATAGATAAAGGAAAGAGAGATTTTGGTTGAGATCACACAGATTCTCGATTTTTTGATAAAAACTGATACATAACAACTGTCTTCTGCCAAAAGACACGACCAACCATAAATAGAAAAGAACCAACCCCTAAAAGACAGAAAATACATAAAAAAGTGCAAAAAGACCCTAAAAGCTCTAAAAACTATAAAGAAAGGTTCAAAAGTCCATGAAGGAGGATTCGGATTGCGAATCCGGGCCCGAAAAATGGGCGAAACGAATCATAGATTCGTTTCGTTTCGGGCTTTGGGCTGTGAAGTTCCTGTCAAAGTTTCAGCCCGATCCGACGGACGGATCAAAAGTTTCACCCCTTTTTGGGAAGCGTGCGCATGACCACATTGCATCATGGTGTTTTATTTAATTGTTAACACCCTGAAATTAAGTACTCTAACATGAAGCACTTAGAGTGGTAATCTATGCTCCTTCGTGATGAAATCTATGCTCCTTCGTGGTGTTTTAGTGAAAGGTTACTACCCTTAAATGAAGTATTCAAAGAACTAACACTTCTCGTAGTAGGCTTGGATGCTTTGTGGGGTTTTCTTGAATGGTTACCATCCATAATGAAGTAATCGCAACTGAATAACTTATGGTACTAGGACAAGATGCTTGGTGTTGTTTTCTTTAATGGTTACCACCCATAAATGAAGTACTCTGATCAGAATCACTTCTTGTAGAAGGATAAGATGCATTGTGGTGTATTCTTGATTGTTTACCACCCATAAATGAAGTACTCGGACATGAAGCACTTTTAGTGAAAGGTTACCATAATTAAATGAAGTACTCGAAGAAGAAATACTTCTTGTAGTAGGCTAGGAGGTTTTGTGTAGTTTTCTTGAAACGTACCACCCATAATTGAAGTAATCCGATCTGAAACACTCATCATAGTATGATAAAATGCTTTGGGTGTTTTCTTTAATTGCTAACACCTAGAAATGAGGTACTCTGACATTAAGCACTTAGAGTGGTAATTTATGCCCTTTCGAAGTGTTTTAGTGAAATGTTACCACCCTTAAATGAAGTATTTGAAGAACTAACACTTCTCGTAGTAGGCTTTGATTCTTTGTGGGGTTTTTTGAATGGTTACCATCCATAATGAAGTAATTCCAGCTGAATCACTTCTGATAGTAGGATAAAATGTTTTGTGGTGTTTTCATTAATAGTTATCACCCATAAATGAAACTTTGATCAGAATCACTTCTCGTAGAAGGATAAGATGCTATGTGATGTTTTCTTGATTGTTTACTGCCCATAAATGAAGTACTCAGACATGAATCGCATAGAGTAGTATTCGATGTTGCTTCGTGGTGTTTTAGTGAAAGGTTACCACAATTAAATGAAGTACTCGAAGAAGAAACACTTCTTGTAGTAGGCTAGGTGGTTTTGGGTCGTTTTCTTGAAAGGTACCAGCCATAAATGAAGTAATCCGATCTGAAACACTTTTCTTAGTAGGAAAAAATGCTTTGTGGTGTTTTCTTTAATTGCTAACACACTGAAATTAGGTACTCTGATAGAAATCACTTAGAGTGGTAATCTATGCTCATTCATGGTATTTTAGTGAAAGGTTGCCACCCTTAAATGAAGTATTCGAAGAATTGACACTTCTCGTAGTAGACTTTGATGCTTTGTTGGGTTTTCTTTGATGGTTAGCACCCATAAATGAACTACATTGATCAGAATCACTTCTTGTAGAAGTATAAGATGTTTTGTGGTGTATTCTTGATTATTTAACGCCCATAAATGAAGTACTCAGACATGAAGCACTTAAAGTGGTATTTGATGTTGTTTCGTGGTGTTATAGTGAATGGTTACCACAATTAAATGTCGTACTCGAAGAAGAAACACTTATTGTAGTAGGCTAGGAGGTTTTGTGTAGTTTTCTTGAAATGTACCACCCATAAAAGATGTAATCCGATTTGAAACACTTCTCGTAGTAGAATAAAATGCTTTGTGGTGTTTTCTTTAATTGTTAACACCCTGAAATTAAGTACTCTGACATGATGCACTTTTAGTGAATGGTTACCACAATTAAATGTAGTATTCAAAGTACTCAGACATGAATCCCTTTTAGAGTGGTAATCTATGCTCCTTCATGGTGTTTTAATGAAAGGATACTACCCCTAAATGAAGTATTCGAAGAACTAACACTTCTCGTAGTAGGATAAGATAATTTTTGGTGTTTTCTTGATTCTTTGCCAGCCACAAAGAAAGTACTTGGACATGAAGTACTTAGAATTGGTATTTTATACTTTTTCGTGGTGTTTAGTGGATAGTTACTGCACTTAAATGAAGTACTCAGAGAGGAAACTCATCTCGTTGTAGAATATGATGTTTTGTGGAGTATCTTGATAGGTTACCACCCATAAATGAAATATTCAGATCAGAAACAATTCTCGTATTTGGTAGATGCTTTGTGCTTTTTTCTTGAAATATTCAAAGAAACGCTTCTTTTAGTAGGCTAGGAGGTTTTGTATAGTTTTCTTGAAATGTACCACCATAAATGAAGTAATCCGATATGAAATACTTCTCGTAGTAGGATAAAATGCTTTGTGATATTTTCTTTAATTGTTAACACCTTGAAATGAAGTACTCTGACATGAAGTACTTATAGTGGTAATCTATACTGCTTCGTGGTGTTTTATTGAATGGTCCTACCCTTAAATTAAGTATTCGAAGAAATAACACTTCTCGTAGTAGGTTTTGATGCTTTTTGGGATTTTCTTGAATGGTTACCACCCATAATGAAGTAATCGGAGCTGAATCAATTCTACTAGTAGGATATGATGCTTTGTGGTATTTTCTTTAATGGTTATCATACATAAATGTAGTACTCTGATCAGAATCACTTCTCGTAGAAGGATAAGATGCTTTGTGGTGTTTTTTTTATTGTAAAACGACCCTAAATGAAGTATTCGGACATGCAACACTTAAAGTGGTATTCGATGATGTTTCGTGGTGTTTTAGTGAATGGTTACCACAATTAAATGCCGTACTCGAAGAAGAAACACTTCTCGTAGTAAGTTAGGAGGTTTTGTGTAGTTTTCTTGAAATGTACCACCCATAAATGAAGTAATCCGATCTGAAACACTTCTCATAGTAGGATAAAATGTTTTGTGGTGTTTTTTTTAATGGTTAACACCCTTAAATGAAGTACTCTGACATAGCACTTAGAGTAATAATCTATGCTCCTTCGTAGTGTTTTAATGAATGGTTACCACCCTTAAATGAAGCAGTCGAAGAACTAACAATTCTCGTAGTAGGCTTTGATGCTTTGTGAGATTTTCTTGAATGGTTAACACCCATAATGAAGTAATCGCAGCTGAATCACTTCTACTAGTAGGATATGATGCTTTATGGTGTTTTCTTTAATGGTTAACAACCATAAATGAAATACTTTGATCAGAATAACTTCTCGTAAAAGGATAAGATGCTTTGTGGTGTTTTTGTTGATTGTAAAACGCCCATAAATGAAGTATTCGGACATGAAACACTTAGAGTGGTATTAGATGATGTTTCTTGGTGTTTTAGTGAATGGTTACCAGAATTAAATGTGTACTCGAAGAAGAAACACTTCTCGTAGTGGGCTAGGAGGTTTTGTCTAGTTTTCTTGAAATGTACCTCCCATAAATGAAGTAATCTGATCTGAAATACTTCTCGTAGTAGGATAAAATGTCTTTTTTGGTGTTTTCATTAATGGTTAACACCCTTAAATGGTGTACTAAGACATAGTACTTTGAGTGGTAATCTATTCTCCTTCGTGGTGTTTTAATGAAAGGTTACCCTTAAATGATGTATTCGAAGAACTAACACATCTTGTAGTAGGATAAGACAATTTTTGGTGTTTTCTTGGTTCTTTGCCTGCCATAAATAAAGTAGTTGGACATGAAGCATTAAGAGTGGTATTCTGTACTTCTTTGTGGTGTTTAGTGTATGGTTACTGCACTTAAATGAAGTACTCAGAGAGGAAAACTCTTCTCGTTGTAGAATTTGATGTTTTGTGAAGTATCTTGATAGGTTACCACTCATAAATGAAATACTCAGATCAGAAACATTTTTCGTAGTAGGTAGATGCTTTGTGTTGTTTTCTTGATTCGTTATCACACGTAAATGAAGTACTCAGACATGAAGAACATAGAGTGGTATTCCATTCTGCTTCGTGGTGTTTTAGTGAAAGGTTACCAAAACTAAATGAAGTACTCGGAGAATAACCACTTCTTGAAATGTACCACCAATAAATGAAGTAATCCAATCTGAAACACTTCTCGTAGAAGGATAAGATGCTTTGTGGTGCTTTCTTGATTGTTTACCGCCCATAAATGAAGTACTCGAACATGAAGCACTTAGATTTCTAATATATGCTCCTTCGTGGTGTTTTAGTGAATGGTTACCACAATTAAATGCCGTATTCGCAGAAGCAACACTTCTCGTAGTAGGCTAGGAGGTTTTGTGTAGTTTTCTTGAAATGTACCACCCATAAATGAAGTAATCCGATCTAAAACACTTCTCGTAGTAGGATAAAATGTTTTGTGGTGTTTTTTTAAATGGTTAACACCCCTAAATGAAGTACTCTGACATAGCACTTATAGTGGTAATCTATGCTCCTTCGTGGTGTTTTAATGAATGGTTACCACCCTTAAATGAAGCAGTCAAAGAACTAACACTTCTCGTAGTAGACTTTGATGCTTTGTGGGATTTTCTTGAAGGGTTACCATTCATAAATTAAGTATTGTGATCTAAAACAATTCTCGTAGAAGGATAAGATGCTTTGTGGTGCTTTCTTGATTATTTATCGCCCATAAATGAAGTACTCGGACATGAAGCGCTTAGAGTATTAATATATGCTCCTTCGTGGTGTTTTAGTGAGTGGTTACCACAATTAAATGAAGTATTCGAAGAAGAAACACTTATTTTAGTAGGCTAGGAGGTTTTGTGCAGTTTTCTTGAAATGTTCTACCCATAAATGAAGTAATCCGATCTGAAACACTTATCGTAGTAGGATAAAATGCTTTGTGGTGATTTCTTTAATTGTTAACACCCTGAAATGAAGTACTCTGACAGGGCACTTAGTGTGGTAATCTATGCTCCTTCGTGTTGTTTTATTGAATGGTTACTACCCTAAAATGAAGTATTCGAAGAACTAACACTTCTCGTAGTAGGCTTTGATGCTTTGTGGGATTTTCTTGATTGTAAAACGCCCATAACTGAAGTATTCAGACATGAAGCACATAGAGTGGTATTAGATGATGTTTCGTGGGGTTTTAGTGAATGGTTACCACAATTAAATGCCGTACTCGAAGAAGAAACACTTCTCGTAGTAGGCTAGGAGGTTTTGTGTAGTTTTCTTGAAATGTACCACCCATAAATGAAGTAATCCGATCTGAAACATTTCTCGTAGTAAGATAAAATGTTTTGTTTTGTTTTTTTAAATGGTTAACACCCTTAAATGAAGTACTCTGACATAGAACTTAGAGTGATAATTTATGCTCCTTCGTGGTGTTGTAATGAATGGTTACCACACTTAAATGAAGAAGTCGAAGAACTAACACTTCTCGTACTACTCTTTGATGCTTTGTGGGATATTCTTGAATGGTTACCATTCATAAATGAAGTATTGTTATCCGAAACACTTTTCGTAGAAGGATAAGATATTTTGTGTTCCTTTCTTGATTCTTTACCGCACATAAATGAAGTACTCGGACATAAAGCACTTAGAGTTGTAATATATGCCCCTTCGTGGTGTTTTAGTGAAAGGTAACCAGAATTAAATGAAGTACACAAAGAAGAATCTTTTAGTAGGCTAGGAGGTTTTGTGTAGTTTTCTTGAAATGTACCCACCCATAAACGAAGTAATCCGATCTGAAACATTTTTCGTAGTAACATAAAATGTTTTGTGGTGTTTTTTTAAATGGTTAACACCCTTAAATGAAGTACTCTCACATTGCACTTAGAGTGATAATTTATGCTCCTTCGTGGTGTTGTAATGAATGGTTACCACACTTAAATGAAGCAGTCGAAGAACTAACACTTCTCGTACTAGTCTTTGATTCTTTGTGGGATTTTCTTGAATGGTTACCATTCATAAATGAAGCATTGTGATCTGAAACACTTCTCGTAGATGGATAAGATGCTTTGTGGTGATTTCTTTAATTGTTAACACCCTGAAATGAAGTACTCTGACAGGGCACTTAGAGTTTTAATCTATGCTCCTTCGTGGTGATTTATTGAATGGTTACTACCCTTATATGATGTATTCGAAGAATCAACACTTCTCGTAATAGGCTTTGATGCTTTGTGGGATTTTCTTGAATGGTTACCATTCATAAATGGTTACCACCCATAATGAAGTAATCGCAACTGAATCACTTCTACTAGTATGATATGATGCTTTGTGTAGTTTTCTTGAAATGTACCACCCACAAATGAAGTAATCCGATCTGAAACACTTCTCGTAGTAGGATAAAATGCTTTGTGGTGATTTCTTTAATTGTTAACACCCTGAAATGAAGTTCTCTGACAGGGCACTTAGTGTGGTAATCTATGCTCCTTCGTGGTGTTTTATTGAACGGTTACTACCCTTAAATGAAGTATTCGAAGAACTAACACTTCTCGTAGTAGGCTTTGATGCTTTGTGGGATTTTCTTGAATGGTTACCATTCATAAATGAAGTATTGTGATCTGAAACACTACTCGTAGAAGGATAAGATGCTTTGTGGTGCTTTCTTGATTGTTTACCGCCCATAAATGATGTACTCGAACATGAATCACTTAGAGTTGTAATATATGCTCCTTCGTGGTGTTTTAGTGAATGGTTACCACAATAAAATGTTGTACTCGCAAAAGCAACACTTCTCGTAGTAGCTAGGAAGTTTTGTGTAGTTTTCTTGAAATGTACCTCCCATAAATGAAGTAATCCGATCTGAAACACTTCTTGTAGTAGGATAAAATGCTTGGTAGTGTTTTCTTTAATTGTTAACACCCTGAAATGAAGTACTCTGACATGAAGCGCTTATAGTGGTAATCTATGCTCCTTCGTTGTGTTTTATTGAATGGTTACTACCCTTAAATGAAGTATTCGAAGAACTAACACTTCTCGTAGTAGGCTTTGATGCTTTGTGAGATTTTCTTGAATGGTTACCACCCATAATGAAGTAATCGCAGCTGAATCACTTCTACTAGTAGGATATGATGCTTTGTGGTGTTTTCTTTAATGATTACCATCCATAAATGAATTATTCTGATCATAATCACTTCTCGTAGAAGGATAAGATGCTTTGTGGTGTTTTTCTTGATTGTAAAACGCCCATAAGTGAAGTATTCGGACATGAAGCACATAGAGTGGTATTAGATGATGTTTCGTGGGGTTTTAGTGAATGGTTACCACAATTAAATGCCGTACTCGAAGAAGAAACACTTCTCGTAGTAGGCTTTGTGTAGTTTTCTTGAAATGTACCACCCATAAATGAGATATTTCGATCTGAAACATTTCTCGTAGTAAGATAAAATGTTTTGTGGTGTTTTTTTTAAATGGTTAACACCCTTAAATGAAGTACTCTGACATAGCACTTAGAGTGATAATTTATGCTCCTTCGTGGTGTTGTAATGAATGGTTACCACACTTAAATGAAGCAGTCGAAGAACTAACACTTCTCGTACTACTCTTTGATTCTTTGTGGGATTTTCTTGAATGGTTACCATTCATAAATGAAGTATTGTGATCCGAAACACTTCTCGTAGAAGGATAAGATGCTTTGTGGTGCTTTCTTGATTCTTTACTGCACATAAATGAAGTACTCGGACATGAAGCGCTTAGAGTTGTAATATATGCTCCTTCGTGGTGTTTTAGTGAAAGGTAACCAGAATTAAATGAAGTATTGGAAGAAGAAATACTTCTTTTAGTAGGCTAGGAGGTTGTGTAGTTTTCTTGAAATGTACCCACCCATAAACGAAGTAATCCGATCTCAAACACTTCCCGTAGTAGGATAAAATGCTTTGTGGTGTTTTCTTTAATTGTTAACACCGTGAAATGAAGTACTCTGACATGAAGCACTTATATTGGTAATCTATGCTCCTTCATGTTGTTTTATTGAAAGGTTACCACCCTTAAATGAAGTATTCGAAGAACTAACACTTCTCGTAGTAGGCTTTGATGTTTTGTGAGATTTTCTTGAATGGTTAACACCAATAATGAAGTAATCACAGCTGAATCACTTCTACTAGTTGGATATGATGCTTTATGGTGTTTTCTTTAATGGTTAACATCCATAAATGAAGTACTCTGATCAGAATAACTTCTCGTAGAAGGATAAGATGCTTTGTGGTGTTATTGTTGATTGTAAAACGCCCATAAATGAAGTATTCGGAAATGAAGGACTTAAAGTGGTATTAGATTATGTTTCGGGGTGTTTTAATGAATGGTTACCACAATTAAATGGTGTACTCGGAGAAGAAACACTTCTCGTAGTGGGCTAGGAGGTTTTGTCTAGTTTTCTAGAAATGTACCTCCCATAAATGAAGTAATCCGATCTGAAATACTTCTCGTAGTAGGATAAAATGCTTTTTTTGGTGTTTTCATTAATGGTTAACACCCTTAAATGTTGTACTCATTCATAGTACTTAGAGTGGTAATCTATGCTCCTTCATGGTGTTTTAATGAAAGGTAATCCTTAAATGATGTATTCGAAGAACTAACACTTCTCGTAGTAGGATAAGATAACTTTTGGTGTTTTCTTGGTTCTTTGCCTGCCATAAATAAAGTACTTGGACATGAAGCATTATTCTATACTTCTTTGTGGTATTTAGTGTATGGTAACTGCACTTAAATGAAGTACTGAGAGATGAAACTCTTCTCGTTGTAGAATTTGATGTTTTGTGAAGTATCTTGATAGGTTATCACCCATAAATGAAATACTCAGATCAGAAACATTTTTCGTAGTAGGTAGATGCTTTGTGCTGTTTTCTTGATTCGTTATCACACGTAAATGAAGTACTCAGACATGAAGAACTTAGAGTGGTATTCCATTCTGCTTCGTGGTGTTTTAATGAATGGTTACCACCCTTAAATGAAACAGTCAAAGAACTAACACTTCTCGTAGAAGGCTTTGATGCTTTGTGGGATTTTCTTGAATGGTTACCATTCATAAATGAAGTATTGTGATCCGAAACACTTCTCGTAGAAGGATAAGATGCTTTGTGGTGCTTTCTTGATTGTTTATCGCCCATAAATGAAGTACTCGGACATGAAGCGCTTAGAGTTGTAATATATGCTCCTTCGTGGTGTTTTAGTGAGTGGTTACCACAATTAAATGAAGTATTCGAAGAAGAAACACTTATTTTAGTAGGGTAGGAGGTTTTGTGCAGTTTTCTAGAAATGTACCACCCATAAATGAAGTAATCCGATCTGAAACACTTATCGTAGTAGGATAAAATGCTTTGTGGTGATTTCTTTTATTGTTAACACACTGAAATGAAGTACTCTGACAGAGCACTTAGTGTGGTAATCTATGCTCCTTCATGGTGTTTTATTGAACGGTTACTACCCTTAAATGAAGTATTCGAAGAACTAACACTTCTCGTAGTAGGCTTTGATGTTTTGTGGGATTTTCTTGAATGGTTACCATTCATAAATGAAGTATTGTTATCTGAAACACTACTCGTAGAAGGATAAGATGCTTTGTGGTGCTTTCTTGATTGTTTACCGCCCATAAATGAAGTACTCGAAAATGAATCACTTAGAGTTGTAATATATGCTCCTTCGTGGTGGTTTAGTGAATGGTTACCACAATTAAATGTTGTACTCGCAAAAGCAACACTTCTCGTAGTAGCTAGGAGGTTTTGTGTAGTTTTCTTGAAATGTACCACCCATAAATGAAGTAATCTGATCTGAAACACTTCTTGTAGTAGGATAAAATGCTTTGTGGTGTTTTCTTTAATAGTTAACACCCTGAAATGAAGTACTCTGACATGAAGCACTTAGAGTGGTAATCCTTCGTTGTGTTTTATTTAATGGTTAGTACCCTTAAATGAAGTATTCGAAGAACTAACACTTCTCGTAGTAGACTTTGATGCTTTGTGAGATTTTCTTGAATGGTTACCATTCATAAATGGTTAACACCCACAATGAAGTAATCGCAGCTGAATCACTTCTACTAGTATGATATGATGCTTTGTGGTGTGTTTTCTTTAATGATTACCAACTTACCATCCATAAATGAAGTACTCTTATCAGAATCACTTCTCGTAGAAGGATAAGAAGTTTTGTGGTGTTTTTCTTGATTGTAAAACACCCATAAATAATGTATTCGGACATGAAGCACTTAGAGTGGTATTAGATGATGTTTCGTGGTGTTTTAGTGAATGGTTACCACAATTAAATGTCGTACTCGAAGAAGAAACACTTCTTGTAGTAGGCTAGGAGGTTTTGTGTAGTTTTCTTGAAATGTACCACCCATAAATGAAGTAATCCGATCTGAAACACTTCTCGTAGTAGGACAAAATGTTTTGTCGTGTTTTTTTAAATGGTTAACACCCTTAAATGAAGTACTATGACATAGCACTTAGAGTGGTAATCTATGCTCATTCGTGGTGATTTAATGAATGGTTACCACCCTTAAATGAAGTAGTCAAAGAACTAACACTTCTCGTAGTAGGCTTTGATGCTTTGTGGGATTTTCTTGAAGGGTTACCATTCATAAATGAAGTATTGTGATCTAAAACACTTCTCATAGAAGGATAAGATGCTTTGTGGTGCTTTCTTGATTGTTTATTGCCCATAAATGAAGTACTCGGACATGAAGCGCTTAGAGTATTAATATATGCTCCTTCGTGGTGTTTTAGTGAGTGGTTACCACAATTCAATGAAGTATTCGAAGAAGAAACACTTATTTTAGTAGGCTAGGAGGTTTTGTGCAGTTTTCTTGAAATGTTCTACCCATAAATGAAGTAATCCAATCTGAAACACTTATTGTATTAGGATAAAATGCTTTGTGGTGATTTCTTTAATTGTTAACACCATGAAATGAAGTACTCTGACAGGGCACTTAGTGCGGTAATCTATGCTCCTTCGTGTTGTTTTATTGAATGGTTACCACCCTTAAATGAAACAGTCAAAGAACTAACACTTCTCGTAGTAGGCTTTGATGCTTTGTGGGATTTTCTTGAATGGTTACCATTCATAAATGAAGTATTGTGATCTAAAACACTTCTCGTAGAAGGATAAGATGCTTTGTGGTGCTTTCTTAATTGTTTATCGCCCATAAATGAAGTACTCGGACATGAAGCGCTTAGAGTATTAATATATGCTCCTTCGTGGTGTTTTAGTGAGTGCTTACCACAATTAAATGAAGTATTCGGAGAAGAAACACTTATTTTAGTAGGGTAGGAGGTTTTGTGCAGTTTTCTTGAAATGTACCACACATAAATGATGTAATCCGATCTGAAACACTTATCGTAGTAGGATAAAATGCTTTGTGGTGATTTCTTTAATTGTTAACACCCTGAAATGAAGTACTCTGACAGGGCACTTAGTGTGGTAATCTATGCTCCTTCGTGGTATTTTATTGAACGGTTACTACCCTTAAATGAAGTATTCGAAGAACTAACACTTCTCGTAGTAGGCTTTGATGCTTTGTGGGATTTTCTTGAATGGTTACCATTCATAAATGAAGTATTGTGATCTGAAACACTACTCGTAGAAGGATAAGATGCTTTGTGGTGCTTTCTTGATTGTTTACCGCCCATAAATGAAGTGCTCGAACATGAATCACTTAGAGTTGTAATATATGCTCCTTCGTGGTGTTTTAGTGAATGGTTACCACAATTAAATGTTGTACTCGCAAAAGCAACACTTCTCGTAGTAGCTAGGAGGTTTTGTGTAGTTTTCTTGAAATGTACCACCCATAAATGAAGTAATCCGATCTGAAACACTTCTTGTAGTAGGATAAAATGCTTGGTGGTGTTTTCTTTAATTGTTAACACCCTGAAATGAAGTACTCTGACATGAAGCACTTATAGTGGTAATTCTTCGTGGTGTTTTATTTAATGGTTACTACTCTTAAATGAAGTATTCGAAGAACTAACACTTCTCGTATTAAGCTTTGATGCTTTGTGGGATTTTCTTGAATGGTTACCACCCATAATGAAGTAATCGCAGCTGAATCACTTCTACTAGAAGGATATGATGCTTTGTGGTGTTTTCTTTAATGGTTACCATCCATAAATGAAGTATTCTGATCAGAATCAATTCTCGTAGAAGGATAAGATGCTTTGTGGTGTTTTTCTTGATTGTAAAACGTCCATAAGTGAAGTATTCGGACATGAAGCACATAGAGTGGTATTAGATGATGTTTCCTGGGGTTTTAGTTAATGGTTACCACAATTAAATGCCGTACTCGAAGAAGAAACACTTCTCGTAGTAGGCTAGGAGGTTTTGTGTAGTTTTCTTGAAATGTACCACCCATAAATGAGGTAATCCGATCTGAAACATTTCTCATAGTAAGATAAAATGTTTTGTGGTGTTTTTTTAAATGGTTAACACCCTTAAATGAAGTACTCTGACATAGCACTTAGAGTGATAATTTATGCTCCTTCGTGGTGTTGTAATGAATGGTTACCACACTTAAATGAAGCAGTCGAAGAACTAACACTTCTCGTACTACTCTTTGATGCTTTGTGGGATTTTCTTGAATGGTTACCATTCATAAATGAAGTATTGTGATCCGAAACACTTCTCGTAGAAGAATAAGATGCTTTGTGGTGCTTTATTGATTCTTTACCGCACATAAATGAAGTACTCGGACCATGAAGCACTTAGAATTGTAATATATGCTCCTTCGTGGTGTTTTAGTGAATGGTTACCACAATTAAATGTCGTACTCGCAGAAGCAACACTTCTCATAGTAGGCTAGGAGGTTTTGTGTAGTTTTCTTGAAATGTACCACCCATAAATGAAGTAATCCGATCTGAAACACTTCTCGTAGTAGGAACAAATGCTTTGTGGTGTTTTCTTTAATTGTTAACACCCTGAAATGAAGTACTCTGACATGAAGCACATATAGTGGTAATCCATGCTCCTTCGTGGTGTTTTATTGAATAGTTACTACCCTTAGATGAAGTATTCGAAGAACTAACACTTCTCGTAGTAGGCTTTGATGCTTTGTGGGATTTTCTTGAATGGTTACCACCCATAATGAAGTAATCGCAGTTGAATCACTTCTAATAGTTGGATATGATGCTTTGTGGTGTTTTCTTTATTGGTTACCATCCATAAATGAAGTACTCTGATCAGAATCACATCTCGTATATGGATAAGATGCTTTGTGGTGTTTTTCTTGATTGTAAAATGCCCATAAATGAAGTATTCGGACATGAAGCACTTAGAGTGGTATTAGATGATGTTTCGTGGTGTTTTAGTGAATGGTTACCACAATTAAATGTCGTACTCGCAGAAGCAACACTTCTCGTAGTAGGCTAGGAGGTTTTGTGTAGTTTTCTTGAAATGTACTACCCATAAATGAAGTAATCCGATCTGAAACACTTCTCGTAGTAGGATAAAATGTTTTGTGGTGTTATTTTAAATGGTTAACACCCTTAAATGAAGTACTCTGACATAGCACCTAGAGTGGTAATCTATGCTCCTTCGTGGTGTTTTAATGAATGGTAACCACCCTTAAATGAAGCAGTCAGAGAACGAACACTTCTCGTAGTATGCTTTGATGCTTTGTGGGATTTTATTGAATGGTTACCATTCATAAATGAAGTATTGTGATCTGAAACACTTCTCGTAGAAGGATAAGATGCTTTGTGGGGCTTTCTTGATTGTTTACCGTCCATAAATGAAGTACTCGAACATGAAGCGCTTAGAGTTGTAATATATACTCCTTCGTGGTGTTTTAGTGAATTGTTACCACAATTAAATGCCGTACTCGCAGAAGCAAACACTTCTCGTAGTAGGCTAAGAGGTTTTGTGTAGTTTTCTTGAAATGTACCACACATAAATGAAGTAATCCGATCTGAAACACTTCTCGTAGTAGGAACAAATGCTTTGTGGTGTTTTCTTTAATAGTTAACACCCTGAAATGAAGTACTATGACATGAAGCACTCTTAGTGGTAATCCATGCTCCATCGTGGTGTTTTATTGAATGGTTACTACCCTTAAATGAAGTATTCGAAGAACTAACACTTCTCGTAGTAGGCTTTGATGCTTTATGTGATTTTCTTAAATGGTTACCACCCATAATGAAGCAATCACTGCTGAATCACTTCTACTAGTAGGTTATGATGCTTTGTTGTGTTTTCTTTAATGGTTACCATCAATAAATGAAGTACTCTGATCAGAATCACATCTCGTAGAAGGATAAGATTATTTGTGGTGTTTTTTTTATTGTAAAATGTCCATTAATGGAGTATTCGGACATGAAGCACATAGAGAAGTTTTCGATGATGTTTCGTGGTGTTTTAGTGAATGGTTACCACAATTAAATGCCGTACTCGCAGAAGCAACACTTCTCGTAGTAGGCTATGAGGTTTTGTGTAGTTTTCTAGAAATGTACCACCCATAAATGAAGTAATCCGATCTGAAACACTTATCGTAGTAGGATAAAATGCTTTGCGGTGATTTCTTTTATTGTTAACACACTGAAATGAAGTACTCTGACAGAGCACTTAGTGTGGTAATCTATGCTCCTTCGTGGTGTTTTATTGAACGGTTACTACCCTTAAATGAATTATTCGAAGAACTAACACTTCTCGTAGTAGGCTTTGATGCTTTGTGGGATTTTCTTGAATGGTTACCATTCATAAATGAAGTATTGTGATCTGAAACACTACTCGTAGAAGGATAAGATGCTTTGTGGTGCTTTCTTGATTGTTTACCGCCCATAAATGAAGTGCTCGAACATGAATCACTTAGAGTTGTAATATATGCTCCTTCGTGGTGTTTTAGTGAATGGTTACCACAATTAAATGTTGTACTCGCAAAAGCAACACTTCTCGTAGTAGCTAGGAGGTTTTGTGTAGTTTTCTTGAAATGTACCACCCATAAATGAAGTAATCCGATATGAAACACTTCTTGTAGTAGGATAAAATGCTTGGTGGTGTTTTCTTTAATTGTTAACACCCTGAAATGAAGTACTCTGACATGAAGCACTTATAGTGGTAATTCTTCGTGGTGTTTTATTTAATGGTTACTACTCTTAAATGAAGTATTCGAAGAACTAACACTTCTCGTATTAAGCTTTGATGCTTTGTGGGATTTTCTTGAATGGTTACCACCCATAATGAAGTAATCGCAGCTGAATCACTTCTACTAGAAGGATATGATGCTTTGTGGTGTTTTCTTTAATGGTTACCATCCATAAATGAAGTATTCTGATCAGAATCAATTCTCGTAGAAGGATAAGATGCTTTGTGGTGTTTTTCTTGATTGTAAAACGTCCATAAGTGAAGTATTCGGACATGAAGCACATAGAGTGGTATTAGATGATGTTTCCTGGGGTTTTAGTTAATGGTTACCACAATTAAATGCCGTACTCGAAGAAGAAACACTTCTCGTAGTAGGCTAGGAGGTTTTGTGTAGTTTTCTTGAAATGTACCACCCATAAATGAGGTAATCCGATCTGAAACATTTCTCATAGTAAGATAAAATGTTTTGTGGTGTTTTTTTAAATGGTTAACACCCTTAAATGAAGTACTCTGACATAGCACTTAGAGTGATAATTTATGCACCTTCGTGGTGTTGTAATGAATGGTTACCACACTTAAATGAAGCAGTCGAAGAACTAACACTTCTCGTACTACTCTTTGATGCTTTGTGGGATTTTCTTGAATGGTTACCATTCATAAATGAAGTATTGTGATCCGAAACACTTCTCGTAGAAGGATAAGATGCTTTGTGGTGCTTTATTGATTCTTTACCGCACATAAATGAAGTACTCGGACCATGAAGCACTTAGAATTGTAATATATGCTCCTTCGTGGTGTTTTAGTGAATGGTTACCACAATTAAATGTCGTACTCGCAGAAGCAACACTTCTCATAGTAGGCTAGGAGGTTTTGTGTAGTTTTCTTGAAATGTACCACCCATAAATGAAGTAATCCGATCTGAAACACTTCTTGTAGTAGGATAAAATGATTGGTGGTGTTTTCTTTAATTGTTAACACCCTGAAATGAAGTACTCTTACATGAAGCACTTATAGTGGTAATTCTTCGTGGTGTTTTATTTAATGGTTACTACTCTTAAATGAAGTATTCGAAGAACTAACACTTCTCGTATTAAGCTTTGATGCTTTGTGGGATTTTCTTGAATGGTTACCACCCATAATGAAGTAATCGCAGCTGAATCTCTTCTACTAGTAGGATATGATGCTTTGTGGTGTTTTCTTTAATGGCTACGATCCATAAATGAAGTATTCTGATCAGAATCAATTCTCGTAGAAGGATAAGATGCTTTGTGGTGTTTTTCTTGATTGTAAAACGTCCATAAGTGAAGTATTCGGACATGAAGCACATAGAGTGGTATTAGATGATGTTTCCTGGGGTTTTAGTTAATGGTTACCACAATTAAATGCCGTACTCGAAGAAGAAACACTTCTCGTAGTAGGCTAGGAGGTTTTGTGTAGTTTTCTTGAAATGTACCACCCATAAATGAGGTAATCCGATCTGAAACATTTCTCATAGTAAGATAAAATGTTTTGTGGTGTTTTTTTAAATGGTTAACACCCTTAAATGAAGTACACTGACATAGCACTTAGAGTGATAATTTATGCTCCTTCGTGGTGTTGTAATGAATGGTTACCACACTTAAATGAAGCAGTCGAAGAACTAACACTTCTCGTACTACTCTTTGATGCTTTGTGGGATTTTCTTGAATGGTTACCATTCATAAATGAAGTATTGTGATCCGAAACACTTCTCGTAGAAGGATAAGATGCTTTGTGTTGCTTTATTGATTCTTTACCGCACATAAATGAAGTACTCGGACCATGAAGCACTTAGAATTGTAATATATGCTCCTTCGTGGTGTTTTAGTGAATGGTTACCACAATTAAATGTC
>CAXKVX010005238.1:0-20474 GCA_964058865.1 Eleocharis quinqueflora
TCAATTGAAACCCTCGACGAGGGTGTGTTGGTGCTCGCACTGAGAGACTGAGAGACTGAGAGAGAGAGAAGGTTAACAACAGATGGAAGCTCCAGCTCTTTCGACATCGTATGTTTCTACGTCTCTTTCTCTGTTTTACCTTTTTTTTAATTAAATATTTCTGGCGTGTATTCTGAGCTGCTCTTATTGCACATTATTGCGCTGCTCTTCCAGCCCCACTAAATATGCAAGGGTGGAGGTGTTTTCAGCGCAGCTTATACGTACCAGGCCAGGCATTTTCGAACCTTATATTTTTGGCGTTCTCCTCCTCCGAAGCTGCAATTGTTATTGTCTGCTCTTTGAATCCAATCTCCTGGAACCTCAGCTAATTGACTTTTCGAAGATGAAGGTATGGTAACAACCCAATTGAATCTCTGTTTATGTAGGTCATACTTTTCCTTCCTACTTCCTTTGAGGCAACCCCAATAAGTTTTGTTTGTTCCTGCGTCTTTCCGGGTAGCCTAGCTTTGTTGTTCCAGCGTCTCTCCAGACCTTGCAATGTGCACCAATAAATTAAACTGTCATGCAATCCAGCAATCAAACAAGGAATTATCGCTCTTATAACACCCACCAAAAAAAAATTTAGGTACACAAAACACTTTTGAAGAAAGCAATTTACATATGCTACTTTTGGTTCTTATTTGAAATTCAGTTCTCATACCGTTGATTTTATTAATCAGCTTGCAATGCATAATTATTCAAATAATCAATCTTGTATTTGTTCTATTTTTGAAGGCCGATGTCACTCTTACTGGTCCAGAACGTAGCATCCCAGTAGAGGATAAAATTCTCATATGCCCTTGGTTCATCGATGTCAGGTTGTCTGGCATGAACATGGAAGAAGAAATTCTATGGAGAGCTGGCTCGGATAAAATTAACGGATACATCTGTAAGACAATCAAAGTCTTCTTTAACACTGATCTGGAAATGCACTTTGCAGTTTACAATGATGCTGTGGAGGCACATTTGGATGTTTTTCTGGTCGACACGGAATGGGGAGATGCTGATGAGCATATTCTAATTCGCGGCACTGTTAGTTGCACTAACAGTTTTGTTTCCGATTCTGGGGCCGAGAGTATTCTCTTTCAGAAAGGTAGTGGAGATGAAGTTTGTCTCAAACCTGGCAAGCCCTTACCTCTGTCGAGGAGAATGGTAGTTGTTCCACGCGGTTCCAATCTGCATGTAGATGTGCGCCTTGATATAGGCTCCGAACCTGAGGAAGCATCAAGTGTGAAAGACACAGTTGTGTTTAATGGCAGTTCAAAACTTGAGGAAGATTGTATCACTATTGCCAACCGTGGCAAGGTGTCTGTGAAGGTAACTTGGATGGAGTGCAAAGATCATGTTTAGCAGCCTCTTACTTAGTTAAACTTATTATAGTTAGTGTTTGCATGATTGCACTCGATTTACCATTCTCAGTTCTTGTTGCATTATGTGTTCATTAGTAGGATGCGTATTTATTTGGTGTTTATTAACTATTGAAGTAAATTAGGTTAGCCTTAGTAATGTTTTATATTTCGATGTGCATCCTATAGTTACGTGACTTTCTGCTGGGTCATTTTGTGTACGGATCTCTTGTTGTCTTTACTGAATGATTGGGATTTAAATGTCTTACTTTTGAGGTGTGCATGTTCTGACTGAAAAGTTTTCTAGGCTGAAACTTAACTTTTCTTTGAACACAGATGTTATGGAGAGAAACTGAACGAATTTTCCATGCCCATATTTTTACCAGAACGTTAATTTTACTTCCCTGCTGAAATTATATCGAAATTAGCTCGATAATTTACTGCTTTGTGTATTCTCAGTGTTGATTCTGTCTTGCTGGTTTTATTTTGGAAACTGCGTGATTTGGGTGTCACTAGTTCTACTGTATCAGTCCCTCTTGTTCCAGAAGGTACTGGCGCACTCCTATTACTCAAACAAAACATCTATTGTACTCTCCGACTTTAGGAAACAAGCATTCTAAAAAGACGAGTTAGCTTCATATCAGGCGAAATATAGGTTGTACTCTCAGATTTTGATTAGACATCAATCATTTTAACAAAATGACTACATAAACTGACATGACCTTGAATTCGCATCAAAACAGCCTCTAATGATTTTAGCTAATCGCAAAATATACACTCTGACAAGATATACACTATATCCAAATGTTATCTCAAAAAAAAGAACAGAATCATAAATACACTTTTATTATGTCTTAGACCTGGTTATCATCGGATAAGAATGCACCAATCTGATGTATACAAGATAGTCTTTAGACACATGAAGGCCACCACGAATACAAAGTTATGTCATTTGGTTTAACTAATGTTCCAACAACCTTTCAAGCTTTGATGAATAAGGTGTTCAAATTCTAGTTGAGGAAATTTGTTCGTCTTTTTGTTATGACATTCTCATCTATAGTTCCTCTCAGGCTAACCATTTGTCCCATTTGAAAATGGTGTTGCAACTTTTGAGAGACAACGACTTGAAGGCTAAACTCTTCAAGTGTGAATTTGACATGCCAAGTCTGACACAAGGGATAGCAACTGAGCCCTCTAAGATTACAGCAATGATAAATTGGCATATCCCTAAAACATTGAGACAACTGAGAGGGTTTTTTGGTCTCACGGAGTATTACAAGAAATTTATCAAAGGATATGGTGTTTTGAGCAAACCCCTCACTAATTTGTTGAAGAAGAACAATTTTTTTTGGAACTCAAAAGCACAAATGGCCTTTGAGGCACTAAAAAGGGCAATGAGTAGTGCACTTGTGCTGGCCATGGCTGATTTTTTTTTTCTAAAGGCTTTGTGTTGGAGACTGATTGTAGTGATATAGGCTTTGGGGCAGTGCTGATGCAGGATGGCAAACCAGTAGCTTACCTCAGTAAGGTCTTGGGAATAAAGAACAAGCAGCTCTCTATCTATGAAAAGGAACTGTTAGCCCTTCTCACTGTTGTGACCAAATAGAGACATCACTTACAAGGGAGGGCTTTTGTCATCAAAACTGACCAGATTAGTTTGAAGCACCTCTTAGAACATAAGTTAACCAACACCTTGCAACACAAAGGGCTTTGCAAGCTCCGGAGTCTTGATTATACCATTCAATACAAAAAGGGGTCTGAAAACAAGGCAGCCAGAGATGGAGCCAAGATTTTAAATTAAAGATTGTTAAAATTTCAAACTACTCTCTATTTTCACTAAAATTTTATTAGAGATTGTCAATACTTAAATGACATACTAATATATCCTTATAATTATACTAACTAACTCGTTTATGGAAAACAGAAACATTGGGGGATAACATGCACCCCCAGCACCCTTAGCTTCGTCCATGAAGGCAGCTGATGCCATATCCAAAGTAGTACCATGTGGTGAGCAACAAGAGCTATTAGCCATCACTAAGCTTGTACCAACATGGATTGAAGAAATTCAAGAAAGCTATGAGACTGATAATTGGGCTCAAGGATTACTCCAATTATCCAGATAGGGACACCCTCTAGGAGAAGGAATCTCAGTGCATATGGATATCATCAGAAGATTTTGTAAAATTTATGTGTGACTCAAGCAAGGCTGGAGAGATAAAATGATAGGAGCTTTTCATGATTCCAATGTAAGGGGTACTCAGGAATTTTGGGGACTTACCAAGGGGTCAAAAAGATTTTCTATTGACCTAAACTCAAACAAATAGTTCTAGCCCATGTTAGCTCATGTGACATTTGCCAAATGAATAAAGGTGAGCATGTGGCTCCACCTGGCTTCTTGCAACCATTTCTAGTACCAGAAGAAGCTTGGCAAGTTATAAGCATGGATTTCATCACAGAGTTGCCAAAAAATGGGGGTAAAATTGTCCTTTTGGTAATCATTGAGAAATTAACCAAATATGCTCATCTCTTACCCTTGACTCATCCCTTCAAAGCAAAGGACATGGCTGAAGTGTTCTTAGACTATATCTACAAGCTGCATGGGTTACCAACCAAGATCATCACTGATCGAGACCCTATTTTCATTAGCAATTTTGGAGGGAATTAATGACTCAATTAGAAGTAACACTCAATCTCAGCACCTCCTATCATTTCCAAACTGATGGACAAATTGAGAGATTGAATCAATGCATTGAGACATGTCTCAGTGATAAGCTAAATTATGCACATATTTATCTAGGATTAATTGTGTAATTCAAGCCAAGTTTAGGTTGAATCAGTGCCCAAACAAATAAGTTTTTATCCCAAAAGAGTTCAATTCACTACCTTACAGTGTTTTAGTGCAGAAATAGCATTTGGAAGCAGAATAAATACAAGGAAGGACGATGGAACGAACTAAGAGTGCAATAGAAGCAATTGGGCCATCTGCCAGGCTAATTGCAGCCGCAGGAACATGCATTACGACCGCAATCAACCTCTACAGGCCAAGAGATGAAGAGCAGCCCAATGCAGCTTTATTGCGGGCGCAAGATATATCTTTGCGGCCGCAATAATAGTTGACAGAGGGCTGTGCAGATTAGGGAAGTTATCACCTCCATACATTGTGGCCGTAGGATTTATTATTGCCCCCACAATTGAACGTGCATGACCATTACAGAGGAGTGATAACTACCACGCAAGGTATGTTGCGGCCGCAACAAAAGTTATTGCCCCCGCAATAGACCTGCGCAGAAGCACAAATAGGAAGTTTCAGCAGTCTGTTTTTAGGATCTTGCTTTCATATATATATATATATATATATTTATTTATTTATTTATTAGGCAGAACCAAGAGGAAAGTTAGACGAATTTAGCAGTAACAAAGGATTAGAACTTAGAGATTTTACAGAAGAAGAAGAAAAAGAAGAGAAGAAGAAAAGAAGAAGAAGTGCTACTTTGGCGGTCTTGGTTGTATATCTCTTTTCTCTATTTCTCTCTTTTTCACTTTTACCATGTTTAGTCCCTTAGCCATGTCCGGCTGAGTTGTATTAGGACTTGTTAGGATGTATTGAAACTCTTATTTAAATGCTTGTTTGTGATAAATTTCTGGATTTGTTTGCTTTCTATTTCACTTGTGCAATTTCATGAATTGTGATCTTAGGGTTCAGTTTTAGACCTTGACCTTAGAAAGCATGGCAATTGATTGGCTAAGTACCGAGAGGTGACGCTATTTGATTGTCCATCTTATGACTTGCTTGCTATATGAATTATTTTACTTCATGATTTATTTGCAATAGAAATATTGAATATTAGATCTAGACCATAGTAAGTAGGGTAATTAACAAACTAAGTATCGAAAGGTGACGTTTGTTGATTACGGGTTTGCCTAATTGTCGTAACGAATTGTATTAAGTACCGAGGGTGACATATGATTGCTTAGGATAATTAGGATGGTATGTGCTTAGGGTTTTGACTAGTTTAATCAAGTATCGAGAGGTGAAGTCATAACTAGTGCAAACACGATACCTAAATAGAGATATCGCTTGGTACCAAATCTGAAACCATACCCTCATAATACCAAGAAATTAATCACCAACAAGTGTTGACAATTGTGGATATGTCATCTTAACAAGGCCTAATCGTTTGTTAATTGAGTTAAGTTCTAGTTTATTTTCAGTTTTAGTCTAAATCAATCGAATAATCCAAACCTGAAACTTTTCTTTTCTCTTTTACTTTTGCTTAAATTAAATTTACTCAAAACTAAAAACTAAAACCGAATTGTCTTGTGAATTCAAACCCTAAGTACTACGATAGACGGTTGTATACTTGCAACTTCTATATTTTAATTAGGGTTAATAAAACTCACATACACCACATCAAGTTTTTGGCGCCGTTGCCGGGGACAACGGCGATTTTAGTTTCAGATTTGTGTAATTTTGATTTAAGTTTTCGTTTTTAACATTTTTAGCGTTCTTTTTCTCGTGTTTTGTAGGTTGAACTGGAAGGAGAGTCATCAACTCCGGAGGATACGGAGTTGGTTGAGTGGTTCTCTCGACAAGGATCAACTCATCTCTTCTACAAGAGAAGGAAGAACCGCCCTCCAAGGGGCCTATTTTGAATCTAAGTTCACATCGGGTAGATATGTCGAACGCCAATGTGGAGGCCGCACGCATAGCAAACCTTGAAAGGGAGCGAAATCAAATGGCCGCCGAATTGCAACGGTTGAGAGCAACCGCTCTCAATTGTGAGGCTCTTGAAGTAGAGGATGCAAATTGTCCCTTGAGGGAATTCACCGCTCCAAAGGCCAAAGAGATACGACTAGGCTACATCGCTCCTACCATTAATGCGGAGGAATACCAAATTCCTCCCGCATGGGTGAACATGGTGCAACATAACCTTTTCCATTGCTTGCCACATGAGGACGCAACCCAACACTTAGCCAACTTTGAGGAGATTTGTAGCACTATTAAAGGTACATACAGTTACACCCGATGATCTTAAGGTTATGGCTTTTACATTCTCTCTTGCAGATAAGGCGAAGAGTTGGATTCGTGGCCAACGTCTCGAAAACATGAACACATGGCCCAAGGTTGCAAATGCATTTCTCAACAAGTTCTTCCCACCTTCCAAGACCAACTCCTTGTGCCACCAAATTCACAACTTTCGACAAAAGGCGGAGGAGACAATGAGCGAGGCTTGGGAGAGATTTCAAGAACTCCAAAGGTGTTGTCCTCATCATGGGACCGAAAGGTGGAACTTGCTTCAGATTTTCTACAATAGTCTCATGCCGCAAGACAAATGTATGCTTGATGCCGCAGTCGGTGGTAGTCTCATGAACAAAGGGGCTGCCGGTGGGGACAAGTTGGTTGATGACATGGCTCTCAATCAAAGCTAATGGCACAACTCAAGTGAGACACCGATATTCTACAAAGAAGTGTGAATGAGGTGAAGGAGAATTTGGAACTAGTCGATGCAATTGTCGCTTTGAATCGCAAGATCGATCTTCTAAGCGTAAGTGCGGTAAATTCTATCCCTCCTCCTTATTCAATTTGTGGTGGTACATACCATTAAGCAATTAATTGTGGTGTTAGTAATGATGTTATGGATGTAAATTCCATTAACCAAGGTAATTATAGACCAAACAACAATCCATACTCTAATAGCTACAATCCGGTTTGGAGAAACCATCCGAATTTTTCATGGAGGCAAAACGACCAAAGTTACCACAATGCCAATTTTAATGCACCAAATCAAGGGTATGGTAACCAAGGTCAAGGTAACCAACAATCAAAGTCCAATCTTGAATTGATGTTGGAATCGTTCATGAATAATCAAAACCAAAAATTCGATGAGTGGAGTAGAAAGGTTGATTTGTTGGCAACCCAAAATAAACTCCTTGAAACACAAGTTGCCCAAGAAGCATCTTATTTTACACACCAACAGGGTATGTTACCACTAAAACCTGAAAGTAATCCAAAGGAAGTCAAGGCAATCACACATACACTTCGAAGTGGCAAGAGGTATGATGATCCACCAATACCCGATGATGCCTACGTGAGGCAACAAGGTGAGAAAGACAAAGATGAGCACATCTCCACACAAGAGGATCAAGCCTCAAAGGAAGCACAAACTCCAAACAAGGTAAGTACGGAGGTACCAAAGTACATACCTCCACATAGGTACGCACCTTTTCCTCAACGCATACCTAATGAAAAAACTGAAAAACAATTTGGTAAGTTTATTGAATTATTGAAACAATTGCATGTTAATCTACCATTGACCGATGTAATAACCCAAATGCCAATCTATACCAAGTTCTTTAAAGATATTTTTTCAAATAGGCGTAGATTAGAAGAGGTTCAGTTGGTAATAGCGCTTTGGTAATGAATGAACTACCAAAAAAGTTGGATGACCCCGGTAAATTCTCTATCCCTTGCTCCATTGGCAATGTCCAATTCAAACACGCACTTTGTGACCTTGGAGCAAGTGTAAGTTTAATGCCAAAATCTGTATTTGATAGGTTGGGGATTGGGGAACTTAAGCCAACTAGGATCACGCTACAACTAGCGGATCAATCGGTCAAATTGCCCATAGGTGTTGTTGAGGACTTACCAATCCAAATTGGAAAGTTTTATGTACCAATTGACTTTGTTGTGGTTGACATGAAAGAAGATACAATACACCTCTGTTGTTAGGTAAACCCTTTCTCAATACTGCAAAAGAAATTATCAATGTACACGATGGAATCATAACTTTAAACATTGGCGAGGAAAATATGACATTTGACGTTAGAAAGACCATGACATATCCATCTAACGATATTGGTGTTTCTAGTGTCAATTCTTTTGATAGGATGACAGATGGAGAAACCAAGGATGTCATCAAGGAAGTGCCCACAAAGAAGAGAAATAATCGGGCATCGAAAAGGGCAAAAAGAAAAGGGAAGTCCTCTGTCGAGGTCTCCTGCGGTCGCAGTACATCTCTGTTGCGGCTGCAAAACACTCAGACCGAGGGCAAGCAGAGAAGAGGCAGCACATCTTCAAGTATGTTGCGGGGGCAAAACAATCCATTGCGGCTGCAGTCCTTGAAGACAGAAAACACCAAGTCTCTGCCAGAGCCACATGCAGCAGGCTTACGACCGCAATACAAACTCTTGCGACCGCAAGATGTCCTGTCAGAGCCCAACAATATCAAGGCCAAAACATATTGCGGCCGCAAGAAGACCTCTTTCCCCCGCAAGAAAGCTTGCCAGAAAGTGACCCAAGTATGGAGGGTTAAAGCATCGCCAATCGAAGCTGAAATCGCACAATTCTCCACAGCAGGTGACACAACACCAAAGGAATACTTGAATGCAATCTCTTCGCAGGTAAGAACGGAGATCGTTCAATCTTCGCTAAGGTACGACCTTCCCGTTGAGACTTTTATTCACAAAGAAAATGAATTGCTGGTTGAAGGGATGGCAAGACTATCCCTTACCGATTAATTGAATGAATTGATGCATCGTTCGTCAAGCTACGACATTAAACAAGAGCTTCTTGGGAGGCAACCCAAGCAATTTAATTTTCTTTTTTGCATTTTCATTTTGCATTTAGCTTAATTTTGCACGCATATAGTTTAATTTTTATTTTTATTTTAGCACCAAATTAAAAATTCCAAAAAAATAAGAAAATCAAAATAGAAAATTACATTGCGGCCGTAATTTGAACGTTAGGGGTATTAACTCCAAGGGTTCCAACGTTAACCTTTGCGATCGCAAGCACCTCTGGTTGCGGTTGCAAGACTTTAATTAGGCACAAAAAATATAGCATCCAACGTTTACCCTTGTGGCCGCAAGCACCTCTTGTTGCGGCCGCAATAAGTCCAGATTTCTGTCTATATAAAGGATCTCAAACCCTTCTCTCGCTCTCTCATCTCAATTTTCAGCGAATTTTAATCTCTCTCTCTCTCACAACAATTAAACAGAGCCTTGTTCTAAATTTAGTTATTTTCTATAATCTCCTGATCATTTCTCTATTCTAAAATTCTCCAAATAGTCCTGATATTTCCAAATTCCAAGTCCCAAATTCAGAAAACAGAAGCAGCACTCCATTGCAGCCGCAAGAAGATCTTATGCGCCCGCAACAGAACTGCAGAAATGGGAAGTAAGGAGTTGGAGCAAGGACGCTACGCAAGTCGGGATTTTTCGCTACACTCTGGTTTTTATTGGTCTGGTCAGGCCAACCCAAGTTCCTCTACACTTTCTTATTTACATTCTTAGAGTTCGTAGCGAGTCTTTTGATCTGTCGAGTCCAGTTTGACCTTACCTTAGGCCAAAATGGTTGTTATGACTCGTGGCAAACAAGCCGCAACAGGAGACGACAGCACCACTCGCCCACACAAGGCAGCTCGTGTGGCTGAGGCGTCTTCCTCTGCACCAGTGGAGAGAGCGGTCCCCGAGATAGAGATGGACGACCTACCCCCGTGGGCCGGACTCCCTGTCGAGGAGTGGCCAAAGAACAAGATCCGAAACTATGGCATACGTTTCGAGAGCAGAACGATCGATAGCTCTTCGAGGAGAAGCTGTCGAATCGATACATTTACTAGCCTAGGTACGTCCATATACCCACACTACAGGACCTAGGCATCTTAGATCAGGTACGCGACTACATGTCGTGTATCGGTATTTGGGAGTACGCCATGACTCCCTATACTGCATACCGTACTATCACGTACGAGTTCCTTAGCACTTTCAGTGCTAATGGAGATTATACCATCTAGTCGTACTACCTTGACGGATACCGCTTCAGCATCACCACAGACGAGGTGGCGGCGATCATGGGATTCTCGCGTGCCGATGACTCCCTGAGACATCTACAAGGCGGGTTTCGTGGAGCAGCTGGCGGGCGCTCCCAAAGACGGCTACAAGGCGTCGCAGATAGCGCACCCTATCTTTCGCTACCTTCAGCGCGAAGTAGCCATGACAATCTTCCCAAGAGGCGAGACAATCGAGACGATGAGAGAGGCCGAGATGTTCTTCATTTACTCGATGATCCACATATGCACTCATAGGGCTGTCAACGGAAGCTCGTTAGCCCGTTAAACCGTTTCGTTTTGTGGTAGCGAAACGTTCGGCGAAACAGATTTTTGTAGCGTTTGAGTAACGAAACGGACAACAGATTTTTTGTAGTGTGATTGCTTACTGTTTTTTCTGTTTTTCCAATTTGATAGATGAAACACATGTGCAACATTTTAACAACCGATTTCCTCTTTTTATTTGTTCTTTTAGTTTCCTCTCTATGTTCACAATTTCTTCTCTATTTCTTTGTAGAAGACAAGTGCATTTGAGGTCTTCATATACTGAGTCTGATTCTGAGTTGCTGTTTGTAGATTTTTTTTGTATGAGAACAAAATTGTACTAGTAAATGACATGGTAAATGACCATTGCCAGTGTTTTATATGGGAACAAAATTGTAATGGTAAACATTCATACTGATTCTGGAACATTTTAATAGGCTTTTGTTTATTACATCTTTTGTGTGTATGTGGGGCTTTTAGTGAAGCATTGAAGTATACTTTGTGATGTAATATAAGTTGTTGTTTGGTTCTGGCACGAGTCATGAGATTTCAGTGAAAAGAAAAAACGATTGCATCTATTAATTGTTTTAATCGTTTGTTCCGTTTGTTCAAACGAAACGATTAACAAAAAATTTTCTTTCGTTTAATTCACATAACGATTAACGCAAAAAATATTAACCGTGTTGTTAACGAAATGATTAACGATACGACCCATTTTCGTGACTGTTATTCACGTTAGACACCCCTACGCACTCGGCCAGAGCTATGCCTAGACGTAGCGTTTTTCATGCTCTAGCTCGTGCTTTATGTCATTAGGAACACGCGTGCTGGTGATCGCTCCGTAGGGTACGATTTATCGTACCACTGCACACATGTTCGAGCGGCAGACGTAGTGGATAGATCTGTCGTATCTTCAGCAGGTGACGATGTTCGTCAGAGAGGGCGACCAATTGTACTTTTTGTACATAGGTCGCACAATTAGAGTCCCACTCGACACACCAGTGGACGACTCCGATCGCTTGACTTGGGTTATTCACCCAGACGTCGGTCCCGCTCACGTGGACGAGCCGCAACCACAATAGCCTTTGCAGATGGACCCATCAGTCCTCGACATGCTGAGGCAGATCCAGATGCAGCAGACGACGTCTTACGACTACATGACATCGTAGTTCGGTGCCCTTCACACTCACTACGATTCACTCTGCACCGAGTTGCCCGACATCACAAGCCGACTAAGACGTGTTGAGATGCAGCAGCGTGATACTCACGCCTGGATTGATGAGATCTCGGAGCAGCACCACACCATGGCTCACCGCGTGTCCGAGATGCATGACTACGCGCACCAGCAGGGATGGGTTCCCGACTTGGAGCCCGAGACATCACCCTACTATGTTGGCCAGCCACAAAGGACATCACGCTGCAGGCGCGCACCTCATGAGCCGTATCTGCATCGTTCTCCGCGTCAGCCGTCATTTATCACGGCTTTTGTGAGCTTTCTCATTCTCTTTCTATTTTCTTTCAGTTTATTTATTGCACCGAGTCGTTGCATTAGATAGGCTTGGGGGAGGGTAAATAGAGAACTGTATCTTGTATCTTTACTTGCTTTCTGTTATTTACTTTGAGTCAGTCAGTCTACGTTATTTGTTTTACGTGTGTTCTTTTTTCAGAGTTTTAAAAAGAAAATTTTGGTATTTTAACTCATTTTTTCGTGATTTAATGATATAACGTCATACACACCAAAAATATTTTATTATTGCATTCTAGAAAAAAAAAACAAATTCGAGAATATTTTATTTCCATGTCTATTTCTTGTTTTGCATAAAAATTTGAAAAATACAAAAAAAAAATCATAAAACTAATTTTTTTTTAGATAATTAATCCACTAAACAACCTTTGATCGATGGTTTGATGAATTCACTCATTCATTAGACTGATCTTTGTTCAAAAATTTAGTGCGCAATTTAATTAGAATCATAAGTATTTCGAAAAGGGTTTCTTTAGTGACTTGAGTTACGGTATTTAGTGATAGTAATCTAGAAGTAGTGAACTCGTTTTGCAACGTGTAAGCCAAGTCTCGGATGCGCCACGCCAAGGGTTACCGAAAGACTTGGAGTCCCTAGGAAATTTGGCGCGAGACTCAGAAACTCTTTTCTAAATTGGACTAAATTAAACAAAGGTGTAAATTGCAAAAAAAAAGAGCAATATGTAGAGTTGAAGTCCTTAGGACATATGCACCTGCATATAACCAAAAAATAAAAAATAAAAAATAGAAAAATAGAAAAATATATATATATATTGAGTGGAAAAATGAGAGAGCCCGAAAGCAGACATATGCACAAACAAAAAAGTCAATAGCATCAGGGAACAATTTACACCCTAAATTAAATTTTCTTTCAAAAAGAGTTTTCTAAATTGGCTTACACTTGTGGAATTGAGGAAACGAATTCGAGTTTTACCGATCTGAATTACCACACTAACTCGTTGATAAAGAAGTAAAAGCCTTGCGCCAATTCGAAAAACTTATGGAGTTGATAAAATAGAACAATCGATTTCTTTAAACTTACCAAAGACTTTGACGAAGGGTTTGTTTAGTAGCGGGTTGATAATCTCAACAAAAATATGTTCCCAATATATCTGCATTTAGTTTAGCATTTTACATTCTCGTTCTTTTATTTTCACCGCATACAAAATTGTGTCGTGATGTGAAGAAGACCATTGAAAAATATTCGAATAAAGTTGAGTACCAAATTCTCTTTTTAAACATATTATTTCAAACCACACGTGAAAACACTAAAGATAGTGTTATAACGCTATGTTGCCAGAACCTCAAAATTGATTAAATTCGACCCCCTTTCTTCTCCAACTCTTCTTCTCCGAAAATAACTTCTCCTCTCTTCTTCTAAAACCGTGAAACCTTCCAAAACCCTAGCTTTTCTCTTCCAAAATCCTTGTTCTCCTCTACTCCAAACCAAAATTCCTCCTACCCCTCACCTCTTCTCAACTCCTCATTTCTCTACTTGAAATTCACTGAAACCCTCTCTATCTCTCTCTCCAATGAAACCCTAGCCATGACCTCGTATGTGAAGAAGCTTCTCACCCGTCGCAAGGAGGGCTCCACTAGCCAAGCCGAGACCAACGGAGATGCATTCGATGACTTCCCCCTCACGGATCTTCTCTCCCTTCCTCCAATTCCCGGCCAAACCGTTCAACCCGACATATCGGTATCATCTCAACAACATCGCATCAATCCCAACATGAAGATCGTCTCGGGCAACCGGTATCTCTTCCGAGACGAAGACGCCTTCGTCAACTTCTCTGGCACCAAGAATCGTGCCATTGCCATGTTCACTACTACAAATGGCATGGATCGCTTTCGGAGTGGGAAGGTAACCTGGTGGAGCGGTATATCAACCACTGGGGTTGGAAGCCCCTAATTGAATGCGATGAAGCCTACAACGAGACATTGGTAAGGGCTTTTTACGCTAACCTCCAAATTGGCGAAGAACACCATTCCTTGATTACTTATTTGGGGGGGGGGGTAGGGAAATACACATCACCCTCGACTCAATTGCTCAAGTCGTAGGGTTAGAAAACTAGGGTGATGAGGTGTATATCATGAAAAAGTGGCTGGTAGAGGAAGACCCGGTGATCCTCTACCAACAATGGTTCAACATTGGCCGCTTACTCAACCAAGTTGCCAACCGTTCATAGGGTGCCATATGTATTCCTCAACAACATATTGACCCCCAAGACCAAATATAAAACCAACCTAGAGTATTTCACCGTTTTCTTCCTCAAGCACCTCCTTACCTTCAATGAACGCCGATCCAATATACCCTACATCATCTACCGGCACATGAAAGGTGCATATACCGATCCTACCAAAAGTTTGCCATATGCTCACTTGGTACACAAGATCATCAAGGCAAACATTATTCTTCTCCCTAGGTCTCTTGAACTCACCCCCTCTCTTAACTTTTGGGACCACATGACCTCTATCGGGTGGATTTTGATCGATACGGATGCAAAAACGGGTGCCAAGGAATTTGCCATAAACCAATCCAACTCGTTGAACAAATGGATTAAGGAACCAAATGCCGCTATCAACCAATACACCGATCCAAACCCTCCACAAGACCTACCCGGATCTCAAGGCCAAACCTCTCAATCCCAAACCTTTGCACCCACCAATAACGAGGGCATCCAAGTGATTCTAGCAGCTTTAAACAACATCTAAGTGCAAAATGATCGGATGGAGAAGTGACAAATGGATATGGAGGAAAGCATCGGGCAAATGGGGACTCGGATTAGCGCCATGGAAACATGCCAAGCGGAACACTACGCCGCAAATACTGAGTTCCAAGGGTGGATGCGGGGTCATTACGAGCAATTCTACCAAGATCACGTCAACTTCAAGATCAAAATGGTAGAGCGTCTCGGACCCGAGATTCCGAAAAGGAAGAGGAAGAAGAAGAGAAGACCAACCGTTAGGTCTACTAGTGCATCTCAAGGTGAGGCGGCTCATGGAGGAAGCGAGGCCATGGAGACGGCGCAAGGCGACATCGAGATGGGTGAGGCACCCGAGGAGTGAGCGAGATGCTCGAGTTTAGTTGTGTTTAGTTTATTTTCTTTGTTGTTTCGTTGTTTGCTTGCTATGCTTGTATGGTTTGAACAAACATGTTATGCTTTGTGTGAACAATGTTTGGTATGTTTTGAACTAAGTCTAGTTGTTTGTTTCATTTGATATGATGTTATGTGTTTTATGCATTTGCTTTGTTGCTTGCCAAATTCTATATCTTGATTGCTTGCTCATTACACGATTAAACTTCAAAATTGGTTCCATTACTTTTCAACTTAGTAACTGCTCCATTACACACAATATTAGTTAATGCTCAGACAAATGGTTTATTAAAATGTTTAGGTGACTTTGGTAATAATGGATCAATCCTTAATTTACACTTTGCTGATGATAAATTATTATTCTTAGAAGCAAAGAAGGAATACATCCTTGCTTTTAAATGGATTCTTATAGCTTTTGAAAATCTAACTGGTCTTAAAATTAATTTTTCTAAATGTGAAATCTTTCCCTTAAATCTTACAGAAGATGAAAGCAAATAAATTGTAGAAAGTTTGCACTGCAATATAGGTTCATTTCCTATTAAATATCTAGGTGTTCCCATTAGCCCTAATAGACTACAATTAGCTGATTGGAATTTCCTTTTAGAAAAAGTTGAAAAAAAACTTCAAGTCTGGAAAAGCTCTATGTTGTCTATAGGAGGTAGATTAGTTTTAATGAATTATGTTCTTTCAGCTATCCCTTTATATTGGATGTCCATATACAGAATTCCAGCAACTATTAGGCTTCGACTAGATCAATTTAGGAAAAGGTTCTTATGGTTTGGAGGTCACTCAGTAAAGAAAAAAAAAATTATGCTTGTAGCTTGGCGCATGGTTTGTCAAGATAAACTAAATGGAGGTTTAGGTGTTTTAGATCTAGAAAATATGAATAGAAGTTTATAGAAAAATGGATTTATAGGATACAAGACCCCTATGTTACTGGTATGTGGAAAAACATTATCATCTATAAATATTTTCTTAGAAGACCTAGCAAAATATCTTATTTTTGGGCTGGTATTAAAGCTGGTCAAGATTTATTTAATATTAGCATTGATAGAATTTTAGGAAATGGTCAAAATACTTTATTTTGGTTAGATAGATGGCTTAATGATACTGCATTAGCAGTTAAATTTCATCATCTCTACTCAATTGCTTTAGATAAAAAATCACTATTTTCACTATTTGTCATACTAACAATAAGATTGTTAGATTTTCTAGACAAATTAGAGGGATTTACCAGGAGGAATGGTTAGACTTAGAATCATTCTCAATTCTATTCAATTAACAGATGCAGAGGATGGTGTGAAATGGAGATGGTCATCTAATGGTGTTTTTGCAGTCAACTCATTTTATCATTGGTTAAACTTTAGGGGTGTGTCATGCAATATGTTTGACACTATTTGGAATACAAAATTACCTTTAAAAATTAAAATATTTTTATGGTTAGTAAGAAAAAAGAAAGTTCTTACTAAAGCAAATTTAGCTAAGATAGGAATTAATTTAGATCAGTCTTGTGTTTTTTGTAATGAGATAGAATCAGTGGATCTTATTCGTTCAATGTAGATTTATAAGAAGTATTTGGCAATGGATTGCACATCACAATAATTTTAACTTTATAGGGAACACAATTGATGATCTTTGGTTAATAAATGGTATGATCCCATTAAAAGATAGGAATCTTGTTGAACTAGTAAGGGGATCAGTTTTATGGAACTTATGGTTGAGTAGAAATAAGATTATTTTTCAAATATGAAAATTCCAAATATTAGGGCTGTAGGTTCTAAAATTATTAGTTTAGCGTTTTTCTAGTGTCAATTTTTTAAAGAAGGCAATCTTCTTAAATTGTCACTAATTTTGCCACAGGACGTGGCAGAGCTCCATTTATTGCAGGATTTACCTCAGGTGGAGGGAGAGGTTTTGGAAGAATTGGAAGGAGTGGCTTCAGAAACTCTTTCACTTGGAGAAGAGAATGATGGAGATGACAAGGATGAAGATCAGTTAGACTAAGTTTTAAATAGTTGAAGTAATAATTAGGTTAAAAAATTGATGTGTTGGTTGATATACAATCTCATTTTGTGATGTTTTTGCTATTGGTTTTTGTCATTAGCATAAGGTAAGGTTGGTTGATACTTGCAGGTCTATTTGAACTTTATATTTGTTAGATCCAGATAGTTGGATTTAACAAAAAATTTACTCTTTTTGTAAGTTTCAATGAAACTGTTAGATATCCACTTTTTTCAAAAAAAAAAATTCAAAATTGGTAGAATTGGTACATCATTGGGATATATGAACTAAGGGGGAGTCTTGAAAAATTGTATTGACATATGGTAAATTTTAAGAAATTTGTAGACTCATTGGGGATATGCATGTGTTGAGGGGGAGTCATGCCAAAATTTAATCAAAACACATGTTAGACCTGCATAATTATTCAAGATTTTGAAAATGGACAAATTGAGGAGGAGCTATTAGTAAGGGGTTGCTAAAAATAATTTTCAAATCAAATTCAAGTAAACCCTTTTTGTATGATTTCCAAAAAGGGGGAAAACAATTCATATGTGCACTAATTGCAATTTAACTTATTTTCAAGTGCACATATGTTTTAGATTTTGCAAATCAACAAAAGGGGGAGATTGTCGACTCAAACAATTTTTCAAGTTTGTTGATTTGCAAAACAACGTTTTATCTCATCAAAATTTGCGAGATTCAATGCAGGTGATTAAAGCAAGATCAATTGAGCAAGGGATTTAAACCAAGGGAAATTAAGAGCTGAAGAACTCAAGGCTTCATAGGATTAAATAGGTTTAAGTCTCTAGAACTTTGGTTATTTATAATCGAAAGTTAATTAGCAAAATTCAGAACAAAATATACCTTAGCGTTATAACACCAAAGTGCTGAAATCCTGCAAAATGGCTAAGTACAAAGAAAATTGTACTTAGCGTTATAACGCCAAATCAGGCGTTATAACACTAGATACTTCATATTTTAAATGGGATTTAAAATAGATTAAGAATGAAATAAAATTTAAAACCTCAAGAATATCTCTTAAATATCATTTAAGTTTAAGAATATAAATTTTGTTTCATCAAAAATATTGTTTGAATTAGTAGCAAAATTTTTGATCTCAAATTCCAGAGACTTAGCATTATAACGCTAAGTCTGGCATTATAATGCCAGTGTCAAAGACTTGGCCAAATTTGGCTATGTCCTGAGCACCAGCATTATAATGCCAGGATCCTGAAAATTTAAAATGCCTATTTTAAATAGATTAAGAATGAATTGAAATTCCAAATTTCAAGAATATGTCTTAAATAACATCTAAATGCATGAATATAAACTTTATTTGGCTAAAAATACTATTTGGCTTAGTAGCACATTTTTGTGCCCAAATTTCCAGAGGCATTGGCGTTATAAAGCCAGAGTCAGGAACTTAGCCAATTTGGCCAAGTACTGAGCTTCAGCGTTATAACGCCAAGTCTGGCTTTATAACGCCAGAATGGTTCAGATTTTAAAACTTAATTTTAAAATAGCAAATGATCAAATAAAAATTCAAATGTTCAAGATTAAGTCTTAAATATTGTCTAAGATTATCAGAGTGTGTTTAATTTGCTCAAAAATATCATTTTCATTAGTAGCATGTTTTTCAACCAGAATTTCCAGAGGCATTGGCGTGATACGCCAAGCTGTCCAAATTGCCAAATTTTTCTAAGTATTGGAAACTCTGGTTTAGCGTTATAACGCTATATTTAGCGTTATAATGCTAGATCAAATTCAAATGTCACAAAATTTTGTCCTGACTTGGGCTGGCATTATAACGATATTTTCCACATAGCCTAGCGTTATAACGCTAAGTACAATCTGCACAAAAATACAAATCCAACGTCACAAAATTTTGTCCTGACTCATGATAACGTTATAACGCTATGTTTTCTATAAAACTTGGCGTTATAACGCTATGTTCTGAAAACCTAATTTTGTGCAGAAATCAAAAGGTATAAAAGGGGACCATCTCTTCCAACTCATTCTATCTGAAACCTTTAAGCAAAATTCATCCCTCTTAGCAGCCATTAACAAGCACTCTTGAGCTCAATTTAAATAGCCAAATTTATTATAAAAGCCTCACAATTTTATTTAGCCAAATTGTTCTATTGCTTATTGAGAGATTAGTGGTGTTATTTAGTTTAGTGAATTATCATGTAATAATACCGCATGTAATAATAAATCGAGCTTATATTAGGCCCTTAACCAATAAAACCCCTATGAAATCTTGAAAGGTTATAAGCAAATATTTCTTACTTTAGAGTTTTTGGATCGAAATGCTTTGTACTTGACCAATCCCTAGAATTAGGTAAGTTTGATTCAACGTCATTGAAAGAAAATTTTGAAGGATACTTAACTACGAGTAGAGCTTATAGGGTATACTTCATTCTAAAATCATTGTTGAGTCTATTCATGTCAAATTTGATGAAAGTACCACGAATTTTGATTTGGTATTGATTGAAATTGAACTTGAATTGTGTAATTTAAAAAAAAACCCTAGAACATTCAATTAAATCTATTCACCCCCCCTCTAGGTTCTACATCAACAAGTTACCGTTTCCTAAACTAAAACAATTGCAATAACAATTCAATTTAAAAATCCGTTGCGACACGAAAGAAAAAATAAAAAAGCAGAAGCGGGTTTACTTACTTTCCATCTCCATCAGTCGTCTCCGGTCTTTAATCCTTGCGATGGTTGAGATTTCTTGAGTCTTGCAGAAGCGCCTTGTCACGTGCTTTCCCGACAGATCCTTCTAATTGAATGGGGGGTGCTATCTTTTCTCTGACAGTCACAAAATTCCCGACAGAGTATATGCTCTTAATGGAAAAGAGTATAGTAGCTACGCACAATACATGTGCCCTAATCACAGAAATTCTGATCTCTTATTACCCCTTAACGCTTGGAGACCCGAGACCTTTTTTAGGAGCCAAAGTGTATCTCGGAAAGATGCCAAATTAATTATCAAATATTCATCAAATATTTGTAATTATATTCTCTTCAATTCTTTTCCAAATCCTAGTATTCACTTCTGTAAATACATCCACGAATTTGGTATAAGATTATTCAATCAGAAAGATAACGAGAGATCTAGAGAGTCAAAACATGCCTTACAACAGGTCTCTTGAGGTTGTATTTATTCTCATTGCGATCGCAATAAAGTAGGCAATTCCAGACTTGACAGTTTCCTGCCAAGTCTCTTGCGTCCGTAATGGGATCTATTGCGACCGCAATAAATCATGCCAAAATAGGGCAGATTTATTGCCATCTTCCCATACTGCATTGCGGCCACAATGAATCTTATTGTGACTGCAATAGATCTCATTTTGTGTTGTTTGCTTTGGC
>CAXKVX010005239.1:7500-10000 GCA_964058865.1 Eleocharis quinqueflora
TTTCATCCATTCACTCATGTAAGGCAGGCAGCCATCCATGATTTTCATGCATTCGGCCATGAAACCATGTTTTTCATCCATGCACCCATGTTTTTCATCCATGCACCCATGTAAGGCAGCCATTCAGCCAGGCAACCATGTTTTTCACCCATTCATCCATGTTTTGCACCCATTCCTCCATGTAAAGCAGCCATCCAACCATGCTTTACATCGTTTGCGGCATGCCAACACCGCTGCATGCGTGCCCCAACACCGCTGCATGCGTGCCCCCACCGCTGCATGCGTGCCCCAACACCGCTGCATGCGTGCCCCAACACCGCTGCATGCGTGCCCCAAAACCGCTGCATGCATGCCCCCACCGCTGCATGCGTGCCCCAACACCGCTGCATGCGTGCCCCAACACCGCTGCATGCGTGCGCCAACAACGCTGCATGCGTGCCCCAACACCGCTGCATGCGTGCCCCAACACCGCTGCATGCGTGCCCCAACACCCCTGCATGCGTGCCCCAACACCCGCCCCCCTCCGAAATTTAGCCCCCCCCAATAGGAAATATAAATTTTTACCCTATAGCCACCTGCAGGGTTACCACCCCCATGAAATCCCCAAGCTCCAAAACATCCATGAAAACACGTTTTTCATCGTTTCATGGATGATTTTCGGCCACTCATCAATGATTTACATCCACTCATCCATGATTTTCATCCGTTCATCCATGTAAACATGATTTTCATCCATGCAGCGATGTTTTCATCCATGCAGCAATGTTTTTCATCCATTCACCGATGTAAAGCATCCATGCATCAATGTTTTTCATCCATTCACTCATGTAAGGCAGGCAGCCATCCATGATTTTCATGCATTCGGCCATGAAACCATGTTTTTCATCCATGCACCCATGTTTTTCATCCATGCACCCATGTAAGGCAGCCATTCAGCCAGGCAACCATGTTTTTCACCCATTCATCCATGTTTTGCACCCATTCCTCCATGTAAAGCAGCCATCCAACCATGCTTTACATCGTTTGCGGCATGCCAACACCGCTGCATGCGTGCCCCAACACCGCTGCATGCGTGCCCCCACCGCTGCATGCGTGCCCCAACACCGCTGCATGCGTGCCCCAACACCGCTGCATGCGTGCCCCAAAACCGCTGCATGCATGCCCCCACCGCTGCATGCGTGCCCCAACACCGCTGCATGCGTGCCCCAACACCGCTGCATGCGTGCGCCAACAACGCTGCATGCGTGCCCCAACACCGCTGCATGCGTGCCCCAACACCGCTGCATGCGTGCCCCAACACCCCTGCATGCGTGCCCCAACACCCGCCCCCCTCCGAAATTTAGCCCCCCCCAATAGGAAATATAAATTTTTACCCTATAGCCACCTGCAGGGTTACCACCCCCATGAAATCCCCAAGCTCCAAAACATCCATGAAAACACGTTTTTCATCGTTTCATGGATGATTTTCGGCCACTCATCAATGATTTACATCCACTCATCCATGATTTTCATCCGTTCATCCATGTAAACATGATTTTCATCCATGCAGCGATGTTTTCATCCATGCAGCAATGTTTTTCATCCATTCACCGATGTAAAGCATCCATGCATCAATGTTTTTCATCCATTCACTCATGTAAGGCAGGCAGCCATCCATGATTTTCATGCATTCGGCCATGAAACCATGTTTTTCATCCATGCACCCATGTTTTTCATCCATGCACCCATGTAAGGCAGCCATTCAGCCAGGCAACCATGTTTTTCACCCATTCATCCATGTTTTGCACCCATTCCTCCATGTAAAGCAGCCATCCAACCATGCTTTACATCGTTTGCGGCATGCCAACACCGCTGCATGCGTGCCCCAACACCGCTGCATGCGTGCCCCCACCGCTGCATGCGTGCCCCAACACCGCTGCATGCGTGCCCCAACACCGCTGCATGCGTGCCCCAACACCGCTGCATGCGTGCCCCAACACCGCTGCATGCGTGCCCCAACACCGCTGCATGCGTGCCCCAACACCCCTGCATGCGTGCCCCAACACCCCTGCATGCGTGCCCCAACACCGCTGCATGCGTGCCCCAACACCGCTGCATGCGTGCCCCAACACCCCTGCATGCGTGCCCCAACACCCGCCCCCCTCCGAAATTTAGCCCCCCCCAATAGGAAATATAAATTTTTACCCTATAGCCACCTGCAGGGTTACCACCCCCATGAAATCCCCAAGCTCCAAAACATCCATGAAAACACGTTTTTCATCGTTTCATGGATGATTTTCGGCCACTCATCAATGATTTACATCCACTCATCCATGATTTTCATCCGTTCATCCATGTAAACATGATTTTCATCCATGCAGCGATGTTTTTCATCCATGCAGCGATGTTTTCATCCATTCACCGATGTTTTTCATCCATGCAGCGATGTTTTTCATCCATGCAGCGATGTTTTCATCCATTCACCGATGTTTTTCATCCATGCAGCGATGTTTTTCACCCA
>CAXKVX010005242.1:2500-5000 GCA_964058865.1 Eleocharis quinqueflora
ATAGGAAATATAAATTTTTACCCTATAGCCACCTGCAGGGTTACCACCCCCATGAAATCCCCAAGCTCCAAAACATCCATGAAAACACGTTTTTCATCGTTTCATGGATGATTTTCGGCCACTCATCAATGATTTACATCCACTCATCCATGATTTTCATCCGTTCATCCATGTAAACATGATTTTCATCCATGCAGCGATGTTTTCATCCATGCAGCAATGTTTTTCATCCATTCACCGATGTAAAGCATCCATGCATCAATGTTTTTCATCCATTCACCCATGTAAGGCAGGCAGCCATCCATGATTTTCATGCATTCGGCCATGAAACCATGTTTTTCATCCATGCAGCCATGTTTTTCATCCATGCACCCATGTAAGGCAGCCATTCAGCCAGGCAACCATGTTTTTCACCCATTCATCCATGTTTTGCACCCATTCCTCCATGTAAAGCAGCCATCCAACCATGCTTTACATCGTTTGCGGCATGCCAACACCGCTGCATGCGTGCCCCAAAACCGCTGCATGCATGCCCCCACCGCTGCATGCGTGCCCCAACACCGCTGCATGCGTGCCCCAACACCGCTGCATGCGTGCGCCAACAACGCTGCATGCGTGCCCCAACACCGCTGCATGCGTGCCCCAACACCGCTGCATGCGTGCCCCAACACCCCTGCATGCGTGCCCCAACACCCGCCCCCCTCCGAAATTTAGCCCCCCCCAATAGGAAATATAAATTTTTACCCTATAGCCACCTGCAGGGTTACCACCCCCATGAAATCCCCAAGCTCCAAAACATCCATGAAAACACGTTTTTCATCGTTTCATGGATGATTTTCGGCCACTCATCAATGATTTACATCCACTCATCCATGATTTTCATCCGTTCATCCATGTAAACATGATTTTCATCCATGCAGCGATGTTTTCATCCATGCAGCAATGTTTTTCATCCATTCACCGATGTAAAGCATCCATGCATCAATGTTTTTCATCCATTCACTCATGTAAGGCAGGCAGCCATCCATGATTTTCATGCATTCGGCCATGAAACCATGTTTTTCATCCATGCACCCATGTTTTTCATCCATGCACCCATGTAAGGCAGCCATTCAGCCAGGCAACCATGTTTTTCACCCATTCATCCATGTTTTGCACCCATTCCTCCATGTAAAGCAGCCATCCAACCATGCTTTACATCGTTTGCGGCATGCCAACACCGCTGCATGCGTGCCCCAACACCGCTGCATGCGTGCCCCCACCGCTGCATGCGTGCCCCAACACCGCTGCATGCGTGCCCCAACACCGCTGCATGCGTGCCCCAAAACCGCTGCATGCATGCCCCCACCGCTGCATGCGTGCCCCAACACCGCTGCATGCGTGCCCCAACACCGCTGCATGCGTGCGCCAACAACGCTGCATGCGTGCCCCAACACCGCTGCATGCGTGCCCCAACACCGCTGCATGCGTGCCCCAACACCCCTGCATGCGTGCCCCAACACCCGCCCCCCTCCGAAATTTAGCCCCCCCCAATAGGAAATATAAATTTTTACCCTATAGCCACCTGCAGGGTTACCACCCCCATGAAATCCCCAAGCTCCAAAACATCCATGAAAACACGTTTTTCATCGTTTCATGGATGATTTTCGGCCACTCATCAATGATTTACATCCACTCATCCATGATTTTCATCCGTTCATCCATGTAAACATGATTTTCATCCATGCAGCGATGTTTTCATCCATGCAGCAATGTTTTTCATCCATTCACCGATGTAAAGCATCCATGCATCAATGTTTTTCATCCATTCACTCATGTAAGGCAGGCAGCCATCCATGATTTTCATGCATTCGGCCATGAAACCATGTTTTTCATCCATGCACCCATGTTTTTCATCCATGCACCCATGTAAGGCAGCCATTCAGCCAGGCAACCATGTTTTTCACCCATTCATCCATGTTTTGCACCCATTCCTCCATGTAAAGCAGCCATCCAACCATGCTTTACATCGTTTGCGGCATGCCAACACCGCTGCATGCGTGCCCCAACACCGCTGCATGCGTGCCCCCACCGCTGCATGCGTGCCCCAACACCGCTGCATGCGTGCCCCAACACCGCTGCATGCGTGCCCCAAAACCGCTGCATGCATGCCCCCACCGCTGCATGCGTGCCCCAACACCGCTGCATGCGTGCCCCAACACCGCTGCATGCGTGCGCCAACAACGCTGCATGCGTGCCCCAACACCGCTGCATGCGTGCCCCAACACCGCTGCATGCGTGCCCCAACACCCCTGCATGCGTGCCCCAACACCCGCCCCCCTCCGAAATTTAGCCCCCCCCAATAGGAAATATAAATTTTTACCCTATAGCCACCTGCAGGGTTACCACCCCCATGAAATCCCCAAGCTCCAAAACATCCATGAAAACACGTTTTTCATCGTTTCATGGATGATTTTCGGCCACTCATCAATGATTTACATCCACTCATCCATGATTTTCA
>CAXKVX010005245.1:0-2500 GCA_964058865.1 Eleocharis quinqueflora
ATGAAAAACATCGCTGCATGGATGAAAAACATCGGTGAATGGATGAAAACATCGCTGCATGGATGAAAAACATCGCTGCATGGATGAAAATCATGTTTACATGGATGAACGGATGAAAATCATGGATGAGTGGATGTAAATCATTGATGAGTGGCCGAAAATCATCCATGAAACGATGAAAAACGTGTTTTCATGGATGTTTTGGAGCTTGGGGATTTCATGGGGGTGGTAACCCTGCAGGTGGCTATAGGGTAAAAATTTATATTTCCTATTGGGGGGGGCTAAATTTCGGAGGGGGGCGGGTGTTGGGGCACGCATGCAGGGGTGTTGGGGCACGCATGCAGCGGTGTTGGGGCACGCATGCAGCGGTGTTGGGGCACGCATGCAGGGGTGTTGGGGCACGCATGCAGGGGTGTTGGGGCACGCATGCAGCGGTGTTGGGGCACGCATGCAGCGGTGTTGGGGCACGCATGCAGCGGTGTTGGGGCACGCATGCAGCGGTGTTGGGGCACGCATGCAGCGGTGTTGGGGCACGCATGCAGCGGTGGGGGCACGCATGCAGCGGTGTTGGGGCACGCATGCAGCGGTGTTGGCATGCCGCAAACGATGTAAAGCATGGTTGGATGGCTGCTTTACATGGAGGAATGGGTGCAAAACATGGATGAATGGGTGAAAAACATGGTTGCCTGGCTGAATGGCTGCCTTACATGGGTGCATGGATGAAAAACATGGGTGCATGGATGAAAAACATGGTTTCATGGCCGAATGCATGAAAATCATGGATGGCTGCCTGCCTTACATGAGTGAATGGATGAAAAACATTGATGCATGGATGCTTTACATCGGTGAATGGATGAAAAACATTGCTGCATGGATGAAAACATCGCTGCATGGATGAAAATCATGTTTACATGGATGAACGGATGAAAATCATGGATGAGTGGATGTAAATCATTGATGAGTGGCCGAAAATCATCCATGAAACGATGAAAAACGTGTTTTCATGGATGTTTTGGAGCTTGGGGATTTCATGGGGGTGGTAACCCTGCAGGTGGCTATAGGGTAAAAATTTATATTTCCTATTGGGGGGGGCTAAATTTCGGAGGGGGGCGGGTGTTGGGGCACGCATGCAGGGGTGTTGGGGCACGCATGCAGCGGTGTTGGGGCACGCATGCAGCGGTGTTGGGGCACGCATGCAGCGTTGTTGGCGCACGCATGCAGCGGTGTTGGGGCACGCATGCAGCGGTGTTGGGGCACGCATGCAGCGGTGGGGGCATGCATGCAGCGGTTTTGGGGCACGCATGCAGCGGTGTTGGGGCACGCATGCAGCGGTGTTGGGGCACGCATGCAGCGGTGGGGGCACGCATGCAGCGGTGTTGGGGCACGCATGCAGCGGTGTTGGCATGCCGCAAACGATGTAAAGCATGGTTGGATGGCTGCTTTACATGGAGGAATGGGTGCAAAACATGGATGAATGGGTGAAAAACATGGTTGCCTGGCTGAATGGCTGCCTTACATGGGTGCATGGATGAAAAACATGGGTGCATGGATGAAAAACATGGTTTCATGGCCGAATGCATGAAAATCATGGATGGCTGCCTGCCTTACATGAGTGAATGGATGAAAAACATTGATGCATGGATGCTTTACATCGGTGAATGGATGAAAAACATTGCTGCATGGATGAAAACATCGCTGCATGGATGAAAATCATGTTTACATGGATGAACGGATGAAAATCATGGATGAGTGGATGTAAATCATTGATGAGTGGCCGAAAATCATCCATGAAACGATGAAAAACGTGTTTTCATGGATGTTTTGGAGCTTGGGGATTTCATGGGGGTGGTAACCCTGCAGGTGGCTATAGGGTAAAAATTTATATTTCCTATTGGGGGGGGCTAAATTTCGGAGGGGGGCGGGTGTTGGGGCACGCATGCAGGGGTGTTGGGGCACGCATGCAGCGGTGTTGGGGCACGCATGCAGCGGTGTTGGGGCACGCATGCAGCGTTGTTGGCGCACGCATGCAGCGGTGTTGGGGCACGCATGCAGCGGTGTTGGGGCACGCATGCAGCGGTGGGGGCATGCATGCAGCGGTTTTGGGGCACGCATGCAGCGGTGTTGGGGCACGCATGCAGCGGTGTTGGGGCACGCATGCAGCGGTGGGGGCACGCATGCAGCGGTGTTGGGGCACGCATGCAGCGGTGTTGGCATGCCGCAAACGATGTAAAGCATGGTTGGATGGCTGCTTTACATGGAGGAATGGGTGCAAAACATGGATGAATGGGTGAAAAACATGGTTGCCTGGCTGAATGGCTGCCTTACATGGGTGCATGGATGAAAAACATGGGTGCATGGATGAAAAACATGGTTTCATGGCCGAATGCATGAAAATCATGGATGGCTGCCTGCCTTACATGAGTGAATGGATGAAAAACATTGATGCATGGATGCTTTACATCGGTGAATGGATGAAAAACATTGCTGCATGGATGAAAAC
>CAXKVX010005245.1:12500-15000 GCA_964058865.1 Eleocharis quinqueflora
GGATGAAAAACATGGTTTCATGGCCGAATGCATGAAAATCATGGATGGCTGCCTGCCTTACATGAGTGAATGGATGAAAAACATTGATGCATGGATGCTTTACATCGGTGAATGGATGAAAAACATTGCTGCATGGATGAAAACATCGCTGCATGGATGAAAATCATGTTTACATGGATGAACGGATGAAAATCATGGATGAGTGGATGTAAATCATTGATGAGTGGCCGAAAATCATCCATGAAACGATGAAAAACGTGTTTTCATGGATGTTTTGGAGCTTGGGGATTTCATGGGGGTGGTAACCCTGCAGGTGGCTATAGGGTAAAAATTTATATTTCCTATTGGGGGGGGCTAAATTTCGGAGGGGGGCGGGTGTTGGGGCACGCATGCAGGGGTGTTGGGGCACGCATGCAGCGGTGTTGGGGCACGCATGCAGCGGTGTTGGGGCACGCATGCAGCGTTGTTGGCGCACGCATGCAGCGGTGTTGGGGCACGCATGCAGCGGTGTTGGGGCACGCATGCAGCGGTGGGGGCATGCATGCAGCGGTTTTGGGGCACGCATGCAGCGGTGTTGGGGCACGCATGCAGCGGTGTTGGGGCACGCATGCAGCGGTGGGGGCACGCATGCAGCGGTGTTGGGGCACGCATGCAGCGGTGTTGGCATGCCGCAAACGATGTAAAGCATGGTTGGATGGCTGCTTTACATGGAGGAATGGGTGCAAAACATGGATGAATGGGTGAAAAACATGGTTGCCTGGCTGAATGGCTGCCTTACATGGGTGCATGGATGAAAAACATGGGTGCATGGATGAAAAACATGGTTTCATGGCCGAATGCATGAAAATCATGGATGGCTGCCTGCCTTACATGAGTGAATGGATGAAAAACATTGATGCATGGATGCTTTACATCGGTGAATGGATGAAAAACATTGCTGCATGGATGAAAACATCGCTGCATGGATGAAAATCATGTTTACATGGATGAACGGATGAAAATCATGGATGAGTGGATGTAAATCATTGATGAGTGGCCGAAAATCATCCATGAAACGATGAAAAACGTGTTTTCATGGATGTTTTGGAGCTTGGGGATTTCATGGGGGTGGTAACCCTGCAGGTGGCTATAGGGTAAAAATTTATATTTCCTATTGGGGGGGGCTAAATTTCGGAGGGGGGCGGGTGTTGGGGCACGCATGCAGGGGTGTTGGGGCACGCATGCAGCGGTGTTGGGGCACGCATGCAGCGGTGTTGGGGCACGCATGCAGCGTTGTTGGCGCACGCATGCAGCGGTGTTGGGGCACGCATGCAGCGGTGTTGGGGCACGCATGCAGCGGTGGGGGCATGCATGCAGCGGTTTTGGGGCACGCATGCAGCGGTGTTGGGGCACGCATGCAGCGGTGTTGGGGCACGCATGCAGCGGTGGGGGCACGCATGCAGCGGTGTTGGGGCACGCATGCAGCGGTGTTGGCATGCCGCAAACGATGTAAAGCATGGTTGGATGGCTGCTTTACATGGAGGAATGGGTGCAAAACATGGATGAATGGGTGAAAAACATGGTTGCCTGGCTGAATGGCTGCCTTACATGGGTGCATGGATGAAAAACATGGGTGCATGGATGAAAAACATGGTTTCATGGCCGAATGCATGAAAATCATGGATGGCTGCCTGCCTTACATGAGTGAATGGATGAAAAACATTGATGCATGGATGCTTTACATCGGTGAATGGATGAAAAACATTGCTGCATGGATGAAAACATCGCTGCATGGATGAAAATCATGTTTACATGGATGAACGGATGAAAATCATGGATGAGTGGATGTAAATCATTGATGAGTGGCCGAAAATCATCCATGAAACGATGAAAAACGTGTTTTCATGGATGTTTTGGAGCTTGGGGATTTCATGGGGGTGGTAACCCTGCAGGTGGCTATAGGGTAAAAATTTATATTTCCTATTGGGGGGGGCTAAATTTCGGAGGGGGGCGGGTGTTGGGGCACGCATGCAGGGGTGTTGGGGCACGCATGCAGCGGTGTTGGGGCACGCATGCAGCGGTGTTGGGGCACGCATGCAGCGTTGTTGGCGCACGCATGCAGCGGTGTTGGGGCACGCATGCAGCGGTGTTGGGGCACGCATGCAGCGGTGGGGGCATGCATGCAGCGGTTTTGGGGCACGCATGCAGCGGTGTTGGCATGCCGCAAACGATGTAAAGCATGGTTGGATGGCTGCTTTACATGGAGGAATGGGTGCAAAACATGGATGAATGGGTGAAAAACATGGTTGCCTGGCTGAATGGCTGCCTTACATGGGTGCATGGATGAAAAACATGGCTGCATGGATGAAAAACATGGTTTCATGGCCGAATGCATGAAAATCATGGATGGCTGCCTGCCTTACATGGGTGAATGGATGAAAAACATTGATGCATGGATGCTTTACATCGGTGAATGGATGAAAAACATTGCTGCATGGATGAAAACATCGCTGCATGGATG
>CAXKVX010005246.1:2500-5000 GCA_964058865.1 Eleocharis quinqueflora
ATGCAGCGGTGTTGGGGCACGCATGCAGCGGTGTTGGGGCACGCATGCAGCGGTGTTGGGGCACGCATGCAGCGGTGTTGGGGCACGCATGCAGCGGTGGGGGCACGCATGCAGCGGTGTTGGGGCACGCATGCAGCGGTGTTGGCATGCCGCAAACGATGTAAAGCATGGTTGGATGGCTGCTTTACATGGAGGAATGGGTGCAAAACATGGATGAATGGGTGAAAAACATGGTTGCCTGGCTGAATGGCTGCCTTACATGGGTGCATGGATGAAAAACATGGGTGCATGGATGAAAAACATGGTTTCATGGCCGAATGCATGAAAATCATGGATGGCTGCCTGCCTTACATGAGTGAATGGATGAAAAACATTGATGCATGGATGCTTTACATCGGTGAATGGATGAAAAACATTGCTGCATGGATGAAAACATCGCTGCATGGATGAAAATCATGTTTACATGGATGAACGGATGAAAATCATGGATGAGTGGATGTAAATCATTGATGAGTGGCCGAAAATCATCCATGAAACGATGAAAAACGTGTTTTCATGGATGTTTTGGAGCTTGGGGATTTCATGGGGGTGGTAACCCTGCAGGTGGCTATAGGGTAAAAATTTATATTTCCTATTGGGGGGGGCTAAATTTCGGAGGGGGGCGGGTGTTGGGGCACGCATGCAGGGGTGTTGGGGCACGCATGCAGCGGTGTTGGGGCACGCATGCAGCGGTGTTGGGGCACGCATGCAGCGTTGTTGGCGCACGCATGCAGCGGTGTTGGGGCACGCATGCAGCGGTGTTGGGGCACGCATGCAGCGGTGGGGGCATGCATGCAGCGGTTTTGGGGCACGCATGCAGCGGTGTTGGGGCACGCATGCAGCGGTGTTGGGGCACGCATGCAGCGGTGGGGGCACGCATGCAGCGGTGTTGGGGCACGCATGCAGCGGTGTTGGCATGCCGCAAACGATGTAAAGCATGGTTGGATGGCTGCTTTACATGGAGGAATGGGTGCAAAACATGGATGAATGGGTGAAAAACATGGTTGCCTGGCTGAATGGCTGCCTTACATGGGTGCATGGATGAAAAACATGGGTGCATGGATGAAAAACATGGTTTCATGGCCGAATGCATGAAAATCATGGATGGCTGCCTGCCTTACATGAGTGAATGGATGAAAAACATTGATGCATGGATGCTTTACATCGGTGAATGGATGAAAAACATTGCTGCATGGATGAAAACATCGCTGCATGGATGAAAATCATGTTTACATGGATGAACGGATGAAAATCATGGATGAGTGGATGTAAATCATTGATGAGTGGCCGAAAATCATCCATGAAACGATGAAAAACGTGTTTTCATGGATGTTTTGGAGCTTGGGGATTTCATGGGGGTGGTAACCCTGCAGGTGGCTATAGGGTAAAAATTTATATTTCCTATTGGGGGGGGCTAAATTTCGGAGGGGGGCGGGTGTTGGGGCACGCATGCAGGGGTGTTGGGGCACGCATGCAGCGGTGTTGGGGCACGCATGCAGCGGTGTTGGGGCACGCATGCAGCGTTGTTGGCGCACGCATGCAGCGGTGTTGGGGCACGCATGCAGCGGTGTTGGGGCACGCATGCAGCGGTGGGGGCATGCATGCAGCGGTTTTGGGGCACGCATGCAGCGGTGTTGGGGCACGCATGCAGCGGTGTTGGGGCACGCATGCAGCGGTGGGGGCACGCATGCAGCGGTGTTGGGGCACGCATGCAGCGGTGTTGGCATGCCGCAAACGATGTAAAGCATGGTTGGATGGCTGCTTTACATGGAGGAATGGGTGCAAAACATGGATGAATGGGTGAAAAACATGGTTGCCTGGCTGAATGGCTGCCTTACATGGGTGCATGGATGAAAAACATGGGTGCATGGATGAAAAACATGGTTTCATGGCCGAATGCATGAAAATCATGGATGGCTGCCTGCCTTACATGAGTGAATGGATGAAAAACATTGATGCATGGATGCTTTACATCGGTGAATGGATGAAAAACATTGCTGCATGGATGAAAACATCGCTGCATGGATGAAAATCATGTTTACATGGATGAACGGATGAAAATCATGGATGAGTGGATGTAAATCATTGATGAGTGGCCGAAAATCATCCATGAAACGATGAAAAACGTGTTTTCATGGATGTTTTGGAGCTTGGGGATTTCATGGGGGTGGTAACCCTGCAGGTGGCTATAGGGTAAAAATTTATATTTCCTATTGGGGGGGGCTAAATTTCGGAGGGGGGCGGGTGTTGGGGCACGCATGCAGGGGTGTTGGGGCACGCATGCAGCGGTGTTGGGGCACGCATGCAGCGGTGTTGGGGCACGCATGCAGCGTTGTTGGCGCACGCATGCAGCGGTGTTGGGGCACGCATGCAGCGGTGTTGGGGCACGCATGCAGCGGTGGGGGCATGCATGCAGCGGTTTTGGGGCACGCATGCAGCGGTGTTGGCATGCCGCAAACGA